>JAVTVY010023465.1:0-86809 GCA_036873755.1 Hanleya hanleyi
ATAAAATTAGAAGCAGTAGTTCACCAATCCTCTATTGATTATTTGGATGTCACAGTCTACAAAGGTCCCGGGTTTGCCAATACTGGATATTTAGATTACAAGGTATTTTTCAAACCTACCGACACACATGAACTTCTCCATGCCAAATCGTTTCATCCTTCACATATGTTTAAGGGTATAATCAAATCACAAATCATCCGATTTCACCGGAATTCTAGCAATCTCCAAAATTTCAATCAGTCTTGTTCAGTATTATTCCAAGCATTGAAGCCTAGAGGCTATTCAGCTCGTTTCCTGCGTCGAATCAAATCGAACACCCTCCGAGAGATCACCTCACGACACCTGTAGGTCTGAACCCGTTAGGATCAAACATAATCGCCCCAACGTCGGCGATGGTCAAACTCAAAAATGCCTAAAAGATCGATGTAAACTTGATGCATTCATCGCGACTCGAACGTACTTCAAAAGTGAACAAACGAGAAACAAATATCAACTACGAGACCATCTCACCTGTGACTCGGTGAACGTAATATATCTCATTACGTGCAAAAAGTGTCTTAAACAGTATATTGGTGAAACAAAAAGGGCATTTAGGGAACGAGCCACCCGTCATCAATCTGATATTTTTCTCGAAAACGACGGTCCAGTTAACGACCATTTCAATCTCCCAGGACACATCCTCCAGGAACATTTTGAGATCATGCCTATTGAACAAATCCCTACTCTCGCCACACAGGAAGAAACTGACGACCTGAGAGCGATACGCGAGACATTTTGGATCAAAACTTTACAAACACGATATCCTTTCGGCATGAATATCGAGCCAGGCAAACAGTCTAAACGGGAGATAATACCCTTTGTGATTCCTTATAGCAGGCGATATGTTGAAGCCGCTCGTATGCTAAAGGAGGAATATCAGAATCTTCAACCTAAACTGAGGCAGCCACTCAATCTGAAGCCAATCATAGCTTACAGAAAGAATAAGAGTTTACGCGACTTATTAGTCCGAAGTAAACTATATCCTCTAACACAGGTTGGTGACTGAAATTTACGATTTACTGCCATGGCACAAGCTAAACTATAGCAGCCTTTTAAAACCATCAGAAACTTGTCTCTAGGAATGATTTTTAGGAAATGAGTTTTGTTTAATACATCCCTGTGCCAGTGCCTACATACTCACATAAAATACATACAAAAATAACATAATATACACAGTAAAATAATAGATAGGGTACACATACTAAAATACCTCATTAAAAACTTGATGGCGGATACTCTTATTTTGCTTGCTTATTGGCACGGATATATATTAGTATGTTACAGCTTTACACAATGGTAATGTTATGCAGTATTCAATTATCTGTAGTACTGAAGCAGTCATATACAAATTTGCTACATTCTTGGTAATTAAACAGTTTTATAAAAAGATCATCGTTTGATATATCGGATGTAACAGATGACTCAATATTCTTCAACAATATATCCCGATGTGGATTAAAAGCAGTACAGCACAATAGGAAGTGTTTTTCATCCCCAATTGCCTGACAAGTTGTACACAGTCTGTCACATCTGGGAGTCTTGGTATACCTGCCACTTTCTATTGGTAGTCTATGTGCACTAATTCTTAATTTTATTAGTGCTGATCGATGTTTATAGTTGTTCACTGATAACAAAATATTCTCGAAACAGGGGTATTTTTTCACCATCTTATAAGTATCGAGTTTGCTGGACATATTTAATTGTTCTTTCCAAGTGCAGAATATGTGTAAATACTATCTGTCCCATTGCCTCCCGGGTGTAATGTTTGGAGGGTACTATGTGTGAATACTATCTGTACTTTTGCCTCCCGGGAGTAATGTTTGAAGGGTACTATGTGTGAATACTATCTGTCCTATTGCCTTCCGGATGTAATGTTTGGAGGGCACTATGTGTGAATACTATCTGTCCTATTGCCTCCCGGGTGTAATGATTGGAGGGTACTATGTGTGAATACTATCTGTCCTATTGCCTCCCGGATGTAATTTTTGGAGGGCACTATGTGTGAATACTATCTGTCCTATTGTCTCCCGGGTGTAATGATTGGAGGATACTATATGTGAATACTAACTGTCCTATGGTCTCCCATGTGTAATGTTTGGAGGGTACATAGTTCAGGGCCAACTCCCATATGTTGGTCTCCTCTGCTAGGGTGTCCTCAGATGGGGTGCTGGAGAAGGTGGCGCTCTCGAAACCATCATCCTCTGAGACCTGTAAACACAATGAAAATTCTAGAGAAATAATATTAACACCTACATCCCTCATTGTAGTACTGACGTTTGGAGATAAATCCATTTAGCAGCAGCCATCTTTAAATGAACCAACAGACAGAACAGTTCACCTGAAAATGTAGCCATATTCAGCTTCCACTGTACATGGGGCAAGAATGATGCTCATAGACCATCGGTAGCACGAGATGAAAGCAACGCGCTCTTAACAGCCCATGAGTTTCTGGATGAAGATATTTTGATTGACAGTGATTCACGACAGGAAGCTTCATGGAAGTCAAGGGCATGTGATTGATTGATTGAAAACCTGTGCCTTGATATAATAGTTTCTGGAAATAAAAAGTCTAACAAGAATGAAGAATAACAAGTAAAAATTCAAACAAAAGTTTTTGAAGGGAAATTATTCGCATCCTTATATACTTACATCAACAACCTTTGGAACTTTCAACTCAAAGAACCTATAAAGAGAAATGCAAATTTTAAACAAGAGGTAAGTGAGAAAAATAACAGAAAGGCTGAAAAAGTTGGTCATTTTTGATCCACATGGATGGTTCTGGAAATTCTGCATCAACCATATTTATTTCAGAAAATGCTTTGGAAAGTTATCTCCCTTGACCCAGACAAGAGTAATCAACCTCAAATTCGTTAAAAAGAAATACAACTGACCATCTTTCCCCCAATACCAATAAGATTCTGGCTGAATCCCTTGTCAGAGTAGAGAGAAGATCATGAAAATCAACACATTAGGTTATGGTAATCCCTCTAATAATTCAATCCTCCTATCAAAATTCAGTCCCCCCCCCCCCAAATTTAGGGACAAAATTTGATCGGTTTTAATAAATTTTATCACCCTATAAAATCATTGAAATAATGAGAAAATAATGCATGATTTTAACCATTTTGTCAACTTCCTGTTCTAATAAATTTGATCACCCCAAGATTTTATGGTGGTAAATTTCACTTTCTGTGATTGAATTATTAGAGGGATTACTATTGATGAAGTAACACCTGAAGTTATACAAGTATAAACAGACCCCAACACAATGTGTACACCTCTACATTGGGATCAAACAATAGCAAGGTACAATATCCCCCAGTGTAGGAAGGGAGACAACTCTCACCTATCGTCACCCATACCTGTTATCAAACTCATCAGTAATTTCTGGCAGATCTAACTTCACCTCAAGCGTGGTTTTGCGGCCATGGACCAGAGCTCCAAATAAGGTCTTCCTAGTCTGTTTCTCATGAGCATCATGCAAGTACCCCTGAAAATAAAGGGAAATACAATGTGAATCCAGAACAAAAGTCCCAGGGGACAAAAGCCCACGTGGACTTTTTATACCATTATTTAGGTGTATGTGCAGTACAATTAGTTCATGGGGCTCGTATGAATGTCATGAAATGAGAGTGCAAGCATTGAACAACAATTCAGGAGAAACTTACCATAAAACTGTAACACTTTTGGCCTGTCTAAATTATACACAATATGTAAAGTTACCCTACAAAATAGGTGAAGGCAATCAAGTTTTTACCATAAAGTTGACAATTAACAATTAATTTCCTAAATTTATCTTCATGTTAAGTAATACAAAATACACCTGGAGGTTTGCTTGTGCAAAGTAAATTGATGCTGTGTCTGGGGTCTGCTTGTGCAAAGTAAATTGATGGTGTGCTTGTCAAAAATAAATTCATGGGGTGTCTGGGGATTGCCTACAAAATGTAAATTCATGTTGCTCTACAACAGTTAAGCCAGAAAAGTTGTCCTGGAATACAAGTTGATTCTAATCCACATTTGAAATATTATTTGATCAATACTCGACACTGATATGCTTAGAACATGTAAAAGAATGCAGATGTACATTCATACAAGAATATTTGTACAAGGAACAGTTCGCAATTTCAATTCTTGGACGATATAATTCTTTTCACTGGTGCACTTTGATTACCTTTACACAGAAGAGGCCATTCCCTGACAAGTCACAGCCTGGAGTCACCTCAAATATCTACAATTGAAATACATATCATCATAACAAATTCTAAACAAATCCAGCGAATTAGAGATGTATGATCAAAATAGGCTGCAAGATTTACAACAAGTGTTGTAACATGTGAACTCATAATATGCCCATGAAACAAACTTGATATGATATTTGCATTTAACAGAGTGCATTGTATGTGATAATACCTCGAAAAATTTGATCACTTAAAACCTTAGAAGCCGATTCCTAAAAATATGCTGCCTATTTTCAGCTCTGATTGTTCAAAACTGTTGGCAGTTGGATTGCTCAAGATGTTGGCAAAAAAAATGTCATTCAATGTAAAGATTTTTGATTAATCGAGTTGAAAGGCAGTCTAAAAGTGTTAAAAGTATTAGAGACTACCCTAGTTTGAATACATTAAGACAAGACATGAATTGTTAACAATTTGACATTTGGTCACTATGGAAACAATACAGTAAAATTATACAGTAAAATTAGTGCCTCCCCACTCCCTAATGTACCTGTGTTATTGTTGGAGGTGGGGGGGGGGAAGCGGGGGGAGGGAGGAAATTTGGGTTAATGTCACACTCAAGGTTATTTCAATAATATGGTGAACGCCAGTTTGGTTGGTGGCGGAAGCCGGAGTACCCAGAGGGAACCACTGCCCATCAGCAAGTAACCTTGTACATGTACCAGTGTCACAGTGTTCAAATTTTGAGAAGAATCTATAAAGCCAATCTAATTTCGTTGCTCAGAAACAGGATTTGAATGGTGCCAACTGGTGACTGAAATATAATCGGAAATGTTCTCAAATGGAAGCACAGAAGCATGACAGGACAAACCAATCACTATATGATACCCAGTTTCACAGACATGGGGCCATAATGATATTTCGTATGAACCTTTCAAAGTCTGCCAGAGCAAAACTTTCCAAACATGGTCGATTTAACATGAAGTGAATGATATTACATTACTATTACACATGCCAGCCTCTGGAAGAAACAAATTCATAACTATTATTTCTAAATATTTATGCAAGTCAAAGGTACTATTATCTTTCAAAGATTTTGAAATGAATGGCAATGAGTTAGGCCATCCTTAAAAATAAGTTTGTTGCGCGTAACCCGACCGACTGTCCAAAAATCCGCCGACTGGAAACTTTTTTCCCCGATTTTCCGACCGGTCATCTTTTTATTTTATTTTGCAATGTCAGAATTATCTCCCCTATCTCCTCTCTCGTGTAAACGTATGTAAAACGTTCGCCTAGCAAAAGCAATTAGGATTTCACTCTCCAGTAGTCGGCGATGTGAGCTTACATTGTATGTCACACGTTTTGAAGGCATATCCTCCATGGCCCAGTCCGTAGGGGAATGCAGTTTTCGTCGACCACGTGTATATGGCGGGAAGTTCCCCTTCTGTTTTGTGTTTGGGTTTGATGGAGTCGAGAGGACAATAAACACATCGAGAGGCAACAGCAACACAGGATGGGAAAAATATTTCAAAACGGTTGGTTATTAAAACCTGCCATAAAGAGCTCTGTCGTGAATCGACTTGGAACGTAGACATGTTTAGGACTGTCACCATCACCACGTGGGTCCGTACACCGACAGATTCTGAGACTGACGATGTTACAACAACAACGATGTTTGGATTTCTACTTTTATCCGAGAAGACTTCAGTGTGCCTAAATGCAGAAAATCTATACTGCTTTGTTGTTTAACAGAAACTTTATAACCCTCTATGTCGATGAAGCCATGGATATAGTGTCGGTGGCTTCAGCGGTCTTGACAAATTAGATGGTGCCGTCAGCTTAATTTTGACGTTCCGATGTCGGCATCAAATACGCTTGTCAGAATTCCACCTCGGACTAAATTCCACGAAAAGACACAGGTTAGAAACTTAGTATTTGCCTCATTGTTGTCAGTAAATTAAATTACGATGTATTTTTCTAATCTGAATAAAGGAAGTACCTAAGTATTCAATAAAAGCACACCATAAATTTGCGACGAGGAAGGGCAGTAATGATGTTAATGATTAATTTGAGGTAATTTTCTCAACTCCAAATGGTATAATGAACAATCTTCTGTATAACACTGAGAGGATTTTTTTCTTTCCTGTCACAATTTTGGCAAAAGTTTGTCTGGCATGTCTGGTAGTGGTATATGTAAATTTTTTTTTTTTTTGACCAGCTAGTCACTAGTCATTGTCAAGAATGTGTTCAAGGATGTCGATGTCTTCTAAGAAATAAAACAGTTAACCAAGCCTGAATTTAAGAATATCTTGCTTTATACCTTGAAGATAACTAGTTTTCTATATTCTATACTGAAATAATTTTGCTGCCAGACAAAAAGAATATTTCAAATGACCTGCTTAGTATCTGAACTAAATCACACTAACCTCTTCCAGCCTCCCCAAAAGGAAAACCTGATCTAAAAAAAAAAAAAAATTACCTACCTACCGACCAACTTCCTGAGATAGGGTTGGGTTACAGCCAACAAACATATTTTTAAGGATGGCCTTAGGCTTATTACACTTTCAAGAGCTGGAATGTTATCATAATATGTCACGTATTCTACACTCTCCCTGTAACATCCTCTGACTACAATGGGCTGGAAAACGCAGTGCGCATGCGCATTCAGTATCTATCGATTATGATTCATATATCTGCATTTAAGGAAAAATGTATCAAGTATATCTTACAGAAGAATGAACAAAGTCTATGTTCAACTACTTAAAGAAAGCACATGATAGAATGTCCTGTTTAGCTGTGATATTCGCAGTCCACTACATTTGATAATGGATGATGTTGATTGGCTGTGAGTCATATGCACAAAAGCTGCGTGCCACGTGTGTAAACCCAGTGCAATCAGAGGGTGTATCTGACAATCTGATGCCATGAGAATGCCTTTACTGTGGAATGAGTGAGTGAATATAATTCAAAGTGATCGTAAACCCTCAAGTAAAGTTTCCATCAAATGAAAGACCATTGCAAACAGTGTCGGAAAATATTTATTGTATTTTTTTTCGATTTTATTACAGGGTAAACTGCAGATAAAGCATGGTATTCTATGGTGGTCTGTTGCAATCATATTAAGGTCCAGTGACGTCACACTGCCTTAATACATATATTTCAAACTGTGTATGCACTTTCCAATGCTTCATTCAAGCTTAAGGCGTGTTTACTTTGAGTTTCAACACAGACTCACTGTTCCAATATGCATGTTTCACCAAAATCTGGGAGATGGTAACTCATAAGTGTCAAGTCAATTTGAATCTTGCATTTAATTTCCCCAATTTTGGTGAAACTTGCACATTGGAACAGTGAGTCTGTGTTGAAACTCAAAGTATACACACCTTAAGCTTGAATCAAGCATTGGAAAATGCATACACAGTTTGAAATATATGTCTTAAGGCAGTGTGACATCACTGGACCTAAATATGATTGCAACAGATCACCAAAGAATACCATGCTTTATTTGCAGTTTACTCTGTGTAATAAAATAAAAAAAAATTACAATAAATATTTTCTTACATTGTTTGCAATGGTCTTTCATTTGATGGAAACTTTACTTGAGGGTTTATGATCACTTCAATGTCGCTCTCAACTATATTTAAATCATATCACGACGTTTGGATCCAATTACTTTTCACACAAGGGAACCCCATGGTTGAGGTCCTATTATTTTTCAAACTCAGGAACCCCACGGGTTTAGTTGCCAGTCACCAGTTAGTTGCCTCTCACGACAAGCTGTCTGAGGATTATGCGAAATGCAAAACACTACTTACGTTATTTTGGATAAGATCGGACTGTAAGGCACCACTTTCAAACAGCTCCCTACAATTTCACAGATAAAAGAATAATTGACTTCCAATTTGTTGACCAAAATATATGAGAACTGGACAACTTTTTGCCAAGTTCCATTATTATTGCAAAATAAATATTTCGTAGCTGCCAAATTCTGAATTCCCACGAGACTTCATCCTATAATTGACACCTCCATTCACTCGGTGTTAAATTACTGGATTTTATCTAGCGAGTCTCCCATTTCACCGATGTTATTATTGGAAGAGATTTTCCTGGAGGTCAGAGCAAGGAAGTTCTGTGAGACTTGGCAGGTCTGTATACCATTAAGCATATTTAATAGAATATACAGGCCGATTTTCATACCATTTACCGGTTCCAAAATTAGAAAATTGATAAAAGCCCAAAACGGACAGCTCGAAAAGCTGTGAATCTGAGGTGTTTTGACAGAGTTACACGTTTTTCTCATATCTAGCTAAAAATATATGCTCTCATCACCCCGCTTTCCCAGATCCACTTCCCATCCCCCAGCGACAAGATCCGGAAGTGGGGTTTTCCAGCCACAGAATGCACATGGTCAGTTGCAGTTCATTGGAAGAGGAATTGTTTACGAGTTTAATCAGCAGCGAAATTAGCAACCTGTATTTGCCTATCCAGTTTATCTAAGATATTGAGGATAGGAATAACCAGTGACGTGCTACATCTCTCTGTCTTTTCACCAGCCTTTTTTCCGCTTTTTCGCCAGTGATCAGATGGTCACATGGTATTTCAAGGGTATAAGACATTGATACGGAGTCATAACTAGAGCCTTAGGCACTGAAACGGGGCTATTTAAATGTAAAATAGGCTGTTGGAATAATTCCACTAACTCTTTGATGTTCAGTTCCATGGCGAAGAGCCATACAATTTGTAGTCTCACATATTTCTCTCAATAAAGATCTATAGTGCATTGGTGTAATTGTACACATATATATATTTAAAAAAATAACTTGTGACTGATGGGACAGACATTTATTATGAAACCAACCTGATGAAATGATAAATAATGTCTTCTCTGCATGTTACCAATATTTGTAAAATATTTTTACTTTTTTCAAATTATAGAAAGCATATCCTTCAGCAGTAAATGACAAAAGATGAATATTGAGATACAATGTAAAATCCTCATTAGATGGATTGGGTCTATCCTTTCATGGCATCATATTATTTACATGTACCTCCGCCTGCCACCCCTAGTTTGGAAGGTTATAAATTCTTACAATGGTTGAATGCAGACTTGTATATGCAGCTTACTGCTATCTAAACATAATGACTTGGACTTTGACCCTATCAATTGACCCTATCAGCTAAGTGAATCAAGCCATTGACCTAGGTCATGCATGTGTCATGCATGTCTCAATGTTAAAATGGTATAGAGGGTCTGGTGGAGGGCATGTTTGTGTGGTAGCCTTAAGTTACATACCCTGTTTTCAATTTCTGCAAGAATGGAAGCCTAGAAAATTAGAATTTCTTGCCAACATGGCAAACATATGATAAGTCTGCCTTGAACTATTTTCTTCTGTATATGTTAAGTGTTCTAATAAAGTTTTTATCAACCAGCAATTTATGACATCCTTTCAGGAAAACACTCTAAGTCAACCTCTGAATAGTATCCATTTTGTATTCATGCTCTGAAGCAGGAAATCTCTGTGAAAATGACATATGAACATATATAAGAATAGCAGAAAATATTTAACTTCACTAATATAGACCAGGTGAAACAAAATCTAGCCAAAATAGTTGACCAAACTATCTGCAGTAGCTGAATAACTTGAGGACTTTTTTCTTCTGCTCTTCCTCTCAAAGCCTAAAGTACTTAAATAAACAACCAGACACCCTAGCAACCGTACCAAATGTGCTCAAGTTTTTCCGGACTACAATACAGGACCATTAGTCCCTACGTGTCTACATAGACCCGTAAAAATACATGTCCCTATTTAACCCAATAACTTTCAGATGGGAGAGGTCACACAGATGCTCGAATCTGGACGACCTGTTAAGTATCTGGGGTTCCCCATACAAAGAGAGCCTATGAAACACACCTTGGGTAATGCATGTAGAAAGTATCATCCGCTTTCAGCTGGCGACTGTCTCCATATTCCTTTGGTCCATTTGGTAAGACTGGGGGAATAGCCTGAATACAGAAAAATGAAACCAGTGAAAACAAGGAACATATGATTCCAAACCTCAGAATATCTTAACCTTCTATTTACAACCTGTAGCTCTTGGAACACAATTGCTCTAAAAGTAATTGGGCTATGTCAAATATATCTGGCTTGATTTAGAATTAGAGATGTTGATGCTGTAAACCCCAAGAATACATTTTCTCATACTATTTCAGCAGTTAAAACAGCCTTTTTAACCACATTACATTAATTAAAAGGTTCATAATGAAGCCCATCTTGGTCAAGTAAAATCAATTTATAGAAAGATTTACGAAAAAAATAAATAAATAAAACGCATGCCAACTGGAAATAATACACTTCTTTAGGCACAAAATAATCAAAGTTGGGAGTATGTGTTCTCACTTTTTCCCTGAAAACAATGGGTAAATTTCGACCCAATTGTCCAATAGTGGGTAGATCTTTGACATCTGATGAACCAATCAACAGAGACATAAGCTGGAGGACAGCAGTAACTGTATCATCTGAAACGGGAAATAGTTCCACATCAAAACACTATTGCAGGGATAAAAATTTAGAAATTAAGAGGAGAATTGGGTCATAAAAGTGTGATTTCATCTCACCATAGTTCTAACCACCCTATGATCATGATTTCGCACAGAAGCAGAGCTGAAGGAAAGATGATGTCATGCAAAGTTTCAGGCTGTTTGAATAACTAGAAGTAACTCTAGAGATGAATCTCTTTTTTTTTTTAAAGTGTTTCTGGGTAAAAATCATTTGACCAAGTATTATTAAAGTGTTTTTTATATACGATAATAAAATATTTATTTCAGCCTACACAATGATGGGACATACAATTATCTCATTTTCACACCCCACTGTGTTAAAAAAAAATATTAATAATTTTGTTGAAAACTGTCAAGACTTTGAAAAGTAGATACATGTAATTGCGTGGATTAGAGTCCAAAGAATATTCATTTTAAATATTATTTTTTACACAGAAAAAGAACTACTGCGAAAATGTGTTTTCATAAAAAGCCATTCAAACATTAATAAATATACATTATCAAACACATATCACGTCAAAATAAAATAAAAAAATTCTACTTTAAAGTTGTTATTTGACAAAAACAACAAAGCCAAGTGAAAATTTTAGGTTTAAGAGAACAAGAAAATGCTATTAGGAGGAGTCTCCCCAACACCATTTTACTTCAGGAATTTGCACTATATCTATATGCTTCATGAAATAAGGTGTTTCACGAAAATAGTCCATTTGATGGGATAATTTGGAATGTGTTTACTCAGCGAAGAGTGGTCATAGGGAACCAACATATTAGGGTTGTGACGTTGTTCTTGTTCCATGCGACGTAACAGAGGCGACATCATTGGTAGCATCACAGGTTCTTCGCAACAACGCTAACATTACTTCCACTCAACTCGGACATCATTCTTTCTCAACTCTGAGGTAATTGTACCTAAAATCTGACGTATCTAAAGGCGGCGCCCTACAGTTGGTTAGCGCGAAATGAAGAGCTCTATCTCCTACATAAAATGAATTATTCCCATCAAACAAGTCAGTTCACAAGAAATTATCAAGGAGGATGTACAGAGCGTAAAACACGTTCAGGTGAATGCTCCTTCAAAATCCCGAAACAGATTTTTTATTGAAAATTTATGTGCTTAAAGGTGAAATGCAAAGGTTTGTAAATTCTTCGTTTTACATTTAATATAGGTTGAATAATAACAGAAATACAAGTATATCAATTTCACTTGGATTAATTTGAAGTATCTTGTCTGCTAGAATCTTTTTAGAAGTTGGTACCCCTAGCCCAGCTGAATTCAGATTTGCAAAACGTCATCGCTTATCTTTCCCTGATTGTGACGCCACGTCAGACCAGTATTGACGACCGGCCAGGTGGTCTGATGTGACGTCACAAACCAGCGTCAAACAAGGGCAGATAAGCGATGCGGATTTCATTTCTGAAATCGGCCGGGCTTGAGATACCATTTTCAAACCACTTTTCAAGAGCTACCAGGAGACAAAATACTTCAAATAAAATCAAATGAAGTAGTTAGGCTGATATTTCAGTCATTAAATGGCCCATGAAGAATATAAAGAGGAAAATATGAAAACCTTTGCATTTCACCTTTAAGACCAGTCTCTCCCCTTAATGTAATAATGAATGAATATCGAATGCTCTCCAGCTCTGTACTCTAATTTTATACATTACACAGACAATTATCCACACATGTACGCTTGGGGAATCACTGGTAGCTCTGTCTAGACAGGTAGATGTTGAGGGTGATGCAAAAAGATTGTTTTGGTGTGTACCATAAATCCTCTAACAATTCTATCATCCTATAAAATACCATAACCCCAATTTTGTGAACGAAATTCAGTCAGTCATTCTAATAAAATTTCATTACCCTCTAAAATAATAACAACAGCGATGAAAAAATGAACTGTCTGCATGATTTTGCACCATTCTGTCAATTTCCTATTCTAATACATTTTATCACATTCTGACTTTATGTTGCAAATTTTACTTCCTGCGATTGAATTAAAAAAATTACTGAAAGCATTGAATGGATAATCATTCTAATTTACCCACAGTTACCTGGTGTAATTGTGACCCTGTCAGTAAGGTGTTCAAGTCTGCTAGCTTCGTCAAATTTCCTACGTAGTCGCAGCTGAAGAGCATAGGCCAAAATTGTCTCTCGTTCCGTCATGTCTGAACTGGACTTTTCAACACCCCGGCTTTTGTAAGTTCCCACTCTACAAAGGAAAAGTTTGCAATCAATAGCAAGGGTTTCTCATTACATGGTCAATAAGTGAGTTCATCCTCTAAAAATTCAATGACTATTAAAATTCGACCATTTTGTCCACTTCCTGTTCTAATATATGTGATCATCCCCTGGTGATAGAGGAATTACCATACCCTATTTCTTATAATTATTCAAATGGCAAAACTTAACTTCAGGCTACTGTGGAGAGAAATCCTGCAAACATTGTACTAATTTCACTACCTATCTATGCAGTTCTTGGGATAAATAACATATCCATGCTACAGTATTTAGCCTCAGTTGACATAAACATGGACTTTTCCTTGTAAGGCTGAAAATGCTGTTCGAAACATTAGAAGAAATAGGGTACCATTCATGCAGTCAATAGTTTATAATAAACACAGTCTGGGAAGCATTCCAGAAAAAAGTACATGGGCATGATGGGGTGGGGGAAAAGCAATTTAATTCCATGGTATATGAATGGTGGGTTTTATACAGTCTTTCAGTTAGAAAAAAGATGCGTTGCTCCCCCCATCACCCCACCCCACCCCAAGTACTTTTGTCTGAAACAGCAATGAACAGCTCAGCATATACAAACCAGATATTGTTACATGTATCATGAACATGAAACATTTCATTTTATAGTAATCCTGGCATCATTCTTCCTGGGACAAATTATTCCATCAGGGAGTATATCTCACAAGACCATCATCATCAAAGAATCAAGAATTAAAAGGTTGAGGGTCAAATTGTTATATACCTGTTTGGTCCTTTGAGACTGGAAAATAAAACATTATAGAGCCTTCTCCGTAACCTTTGTCTCAAGCTGTCCTTCGTTTCTTCAGGCTGTACAAAGTACACCCGTTTGCCATCTCGGAGATGAAGATCACAAAGCCTGGTGAATAAGGCCGTTATACCCAGGTTTTCTAGTGCTTGTGTTCCATCCATCACTTCCATGGGTTGTCATGAGCGAACAAAGTCATCATGAGCATCTTATTTACTGGAAAAAAAGAAGTGAGTGAGTGAATAGAATTTAATGTCGCTTTCAACAATATTTCAGCTATATTGCAACAAACCAACTGAGCACCAACCAGCCAAGTTACGTTCCTGCTACTTCAAAGAAGAAATCTTTGAAGCAGCATGGAACCAGCCACCCTCCAACCATCCTATAAAACACTGAGGAAAGCAGACAAGACACAGACAGGAGGCTTACATGGTGCAATAAAGACAAGTGATTCACAGTGCTAGACATCACATTTATAAATATCAAGTTCCTGTTGCTTCTCAGCAAAATGCATCAATTGAAGCAACAGGAACCCGTGCTCACCTAACCACTTGCGGAAAAAAAGAAAAGATTTTGATCATTAACAATGGGCAATCTCAGAATGTCAGGATCAGACAAATTAACAGATCATCTCACCCACTAATTAACAGATTATCTCACACTGTCACTCAGATAACTTGTTGTGTTTTTCAGCAGTGGCAGTGTTATTTTCAGAACATACGTGCACATGGAGCCATTGTTGTTATGCTGACAATTTGCGCTTAGATCCTCCCTGAACTCTCGCCCTTCGAGGTCGTCAAGAGAGTTACATTTTTGCAACTAAATGAATGTCAAACAGCCAAAGTAGGGATGATCTGGTGGATTTGCTAGTGCAGAATGGTCCGAAGCCTGAAAATATGCACCTGCCACCCCTCCCCACCCCCATGCAAATCAGAATGATATAGCCACTCTTCATATACAGATATCATGGGTTAAAAGGTTATGGTATGTACCAAATCCTCCTATGGGGGTGATAAGTTAATGACTATATGACATGCGCCTTATTTTCAGGCTTGCCGATGTACATGTAGTAACACACGATGTCACCCTCAGAAGTATATCAGCATGCCGACAGCTGAAACTTTATACTACATAATTCAGTTTCTGTATCCGGGTCAGGTAAAGAATAAAAACCCCTACACGGAAGAGCTACACAGAAAAGCCAACTAGATAGAAATTAAATCAGATTTTCCTTTTTGCATGACAACATGTTTAGTGATGCACAAGTAGTGGTTCCTATAGCCCCATATCAGCAACTCGGTGAACATAACCATAACTGCATAGCCTATATATAAGCATGATAAGCATGGATACCAGTATTGTATTTTTCTTGAAGCACAAACATGACAAAAATCAAACTTCAACATGGCATAAAAAGAGTTGTGAACGTGTCAAATATACCTCTTTCCCCGTACACAAAGTATCGGACTGGGTCCAATGTGCATGCAAAACTTCCAAATGTAAATAACATACACACTTTACGTCATCCAATAGTGTAGGTGGGGCCTAAACAAAATGTGCTCATCATCCATGTGCTTCAAAGGTTTAATGTTTAACCGGGCAGCAATTGATGCCTTTGGTTTATGAAATATGGTAAAGTCAGAGATTGAAGTGGATCTTTGTAAAAAATCTGGAAAAATATTATCCTAGCACTTTAGGCCAGGGTCTTAGATGGCTGGAGAAGCATTCTAAGCGATTTCTGGGAAATAAAACTGCAGATTGTCATCTAAATTCGAGGCATTATTTTATATTGATTTTTTCCTTGTAACCAAATATTTTCAGTACATAATTCAAATACTGAACAAAAAGTTCCATCCATCAAAGCAAGCATGATGTAGATGCCACACTACTGGAAGCAAATGAATTTGACTCTGTGTACTCAACATCAGACTGTGAGGAAGTGAACAGACAGGGTTATTAGTCCCATTAGATTTGAGAAGTTTTCGACTTTTTAGTTTTTTTGCATGTTTAGTATGATTTTTCACGTCACTCTTTCCAGCGGTCACATATATTTTTCCTTCAGCCGCGACCATTTAACTTTTTTTTTTTTGACTCCAGTTTCAAACTCCTTGAGGTCAGTCGTCATGTAAACAATTTTCACAGTCGACTTTAAATTATAAATACGTCTGACATTGTCAACAGTGAGTCTATCAAACTTCGCTATGAAAGCCGACGCCAATGAACACGAGGTAACATACTGCTTTCCAATACATTCACGGGATGAGAACAACACGCCCTCAGCTACTGCAGACAGCGCGACAGGCAATCAGCATTTGCTGACCTACTTAACAGCAAAGCTGCATATACAAGCGGAGTCTATTTTGGGAAACAGCACTCTGCGGGGAGATCGCACTGTGCTGGAAATATTATAATGCCGATCACTCAGCAAGTGGTTATTTCAAACTTATTAAAACCTCCCGGAGGTACAGAACTCGAATTTTATACACATAATTTAAATTTTTGGGGGATTCTCGAACCCAAGCTAAAAGATTTTTTGTTTGTTAGAATGATTTAACGGAGGTTCATTATCGACGAAAATAGTAACAACAGCAACATGGTCGTGTGAGACAGAAAATCGGAAATCCGCAAATTTTTTGGAGATTCTAAAAGGTAAAGTGTACATGATATTGCGTTTTGAAGTGGTGCATGCGCATTTGACCCTTCCATGTACTCCAGCCATTTATGCCAAGTTCAATGTGATTGCAAGATAGTGACAGAAGTTGAAGCTAATTACGTCTATAAGTTACAGTGTCGGAATGAGTCAGATGCTTTGTGTATGAGGAGAGAAGACGAATACTTGACATGTTTAAAACTAAAAAAAACCGACTGGCTAGTTAGTTATAATCCAAAAACTTCAGCTTTATATAATGAAATATACCAGCCCAATGGCCTATCAAAGTTTTATGGTAAATTCACGCCCTGACTAGTCGTGCTATGTACATGGAGTTGTATATATGTGGCTACAGTTACAAGTCTTCTGACAAATTTTTGCCGACCTAAATCGTGACAATAAGCAGTATAAAAAACAACTGATCTTTGTGACATTCGTAAATAAATACATTTATATCATGATGGTGAATACTACGATAATCTTCATTTTCTTCATGCAAAAATGGATGAGAGCAAATCTCACCAAAGAATCGAGGCACAATTTATCGCCCGCCTTCAATTTTCGAGTGATGGTATGGATTTCATAGCATGAATGATATGATGACAACGAATGTTTTGCAACTTCCAGATTTACTTGTCAAAGTTGTGAAGCACTCATCGGCTCATAGCATGATGGAGGGTCCAGTTTCCAACACAGATCGCTCTGTGTCAGTTCAATCAATGACTGGCCAATTAAAACTACAGATAATTACATTTTAGTACCGACTACGTAGGCAGTGTGTCATAATGAAATGCTGGAGGACAATTGTGAAGATAAATCTAGTTTTGGGGGCTTCAAAATGTTATTCATGTCAAATCTTGAAAAGTCCGGCATCTTGATTTTGCCGCCAAAGCAATCCCGCAGTGACTATGCACGTCAAGATATACCGATTCCCATCGTTGTGTTTGGCAAAGGCGCTCATATCGACCAAATCCGCTTGCTACTGGGCATCTATTCCTCCCACGATGACCCGGTTCCGTAGAAAATGGCGACGGACAGATCGATGTAAGGTATGGGTGTCTTGTTTTCTTAACCAATCTCGTACTTGGGCACGTTGTATCCCCTGGGGTTTGGCCGCTCGATAGAGAGCCGACAATGCACTATAGGCCGCCGGACTGTTGGGACTGTAGTATAAGTTATCCAACACCTTCTCCCAGCGCTTCATGGTGACAAATGATGATGGATCCTGGCTCTATCGTTTATTTATAACGGGTATATCTTGGGCCGGAGTTTCTTTCTGATTTTCTTCGTTGGCTTCCACAGTGTCCATGGTGAATGACCAGTCCAACTCGTCTGATGACCGCTTGATAAGCACTTGATCCACATCTACCACGGCATCTTCCAATGCAGACCATAGATCAGGGTGAAGGGTAAAATGCACTGTACCCACATCTAGCCGAGCCAATTGAGCAAAGTAAGGGCCGCGTCGGATGTACACATCGTGACACAAGTGGATGAGGTCGCCGTCCAGTTCACCAGACAACACCCGTTTGAATTTGGTCCAGCCCTCTCGGGACAGACCAATGTGAGCCGGGCACGGCTGTGTAGGGTCCGCATCACAGATGTCTCCCACCTCCTCCATGATATCGACCTTATCCGCATAAACGTGCAGGAAGACCTCGGGGGTCAAGCTGAGATACGCCCGTATTATATGCTCCGTTATGGTCAGTACGTGAATGGTACAAGATTTGACTGTCTCTCGTATTTATGAGATCAAAGCATCGGATGGTCAAAGTCTAGCCGGGTAATCAATGGCATCGTCATCTGGTTCATTGCTAGACATTTGTTCATTGGGTTCTGCCACCGCTTCTGTCAGGGCACGAGCCCACTCCAACTCGTCTGATGACCGCTCGTCCGATGTAAACAGCTGGTCCACGATAGGCACCACTTTCTCGAAGGCTGTCCACAGATCGGGGTCTAGGGTGAAGCCTCGCGTAGGGTCTTGGTACCGGCCCAGGCGTGGGAAGAAGTGTCCACGGTGTACGTAGATGGCATTGTCTATGTGGATGAGGTGTCCGTCGAGCTCGCCGCTCAACACCCGTTTAAATTTGGTCCAGCCGTCACGGTGTAGAGTAACCGTATTCGATACGGTCTCAGCGCACGACCAGCAAACATCTCCACGGTCTTCCACGAGGGTGACTTTATCTTCATATACGTGTAACCCCACCCGGGGTGTAGGGGGAAGGATGGCTCGTAGAACTGGTGACATGGTTGACCCAATGACGATCGTTGAATGACGCACACTGTGTCTGACCCTCGTATTTATAGTCAGGTCCCACTGGCAATGCCACAGCGCCATGGTCAATAGGGCACAGACCGTGACTAGGCCAACCAGCAAACGCTGATTCTGGCGTGAGCGCTCGTGGTCCATAGCCCGAGCATCAAGTATGGCTGTCATAGTCCAGTAGTGGTGAGTGATGGCACACCTCTCCATCGAGTGCACTCTGTCGAGGACCGCTTCTGTGAACTCGTTCAGGATCTGGCGTCGCCCCTCGTTGTCGTCGCCATCTGAAAACATGGGCCGAACCACTGCTCGGTAACCCGTGAGCGAATTAGCCACGGTCGCATGCTGTAAAATGCGAGTCGCATAGGGACGGGTGTCCCTCATGGCTCTGAAACCGTAGGAATGGAGGTGTAGGATCCAGAGAGACGTGTTTTATAGACCATTGATCATTCGGAGTAGTTATTTGTCAAAATATGCAACGAATTTCAGGCTGTCCAACTTCATACAATTTTGCCTGTTTTTAGCGCAATAAAAAGACCATTTTTGAAAATGCGTCAAAAACAGTTACATGCCCAGTCCAATGGAAAATAAGCACCACTTGTTTAGACTTATTATAGACTTGGATAATTCTCGGCTTCCATTTGAACCCATTTAGGTTAAGAAAGTCCCATTGGTATGGTATCTGTAGCGAGTTTTCCTACAGGTGGTCACGTTTTAGACAGGGGTCAGCTTTCGTGACCTTTTGATCTCTGGTGACCTACATAATTGGCATATTAGCATATAATATAGAGGATAGAGGATCAGATTACCAAAATTTCGAGTGGTCAAATGTCACTATATCACCATCACTTGCAAAGTTATTCAACTTTATATTTCCCCTACCCCAAAATCTGATCTCTCAGATTGGACTCCGGTGTCCATCTTTAAGAGGTGATTACTACCTTTAAGCTGTGAGTCCCGGATTGGTTTCAAAGTTTTTTTGCATCTATGGATATAGGACTTCAAAAAAAACATAACGAGAATTTGCCACCCCAGGAGATTTGGGAATACGCTTGCATTTATAGACAGTAACGCCCATCAACGCTTTGCTTAACACTTTAACGCCCTGGTGAACTAGCTCAGAAGGTCCGATTTTCATGGAATTGCCACCAAAACATCGAAATGCCGTGACGCCGTCAACGCCCGTCGTTACGCCTTAACGCCCATCTCAGCGCCTTAACGCCCTATCTTTATGCCTTAACGCCCGTCTCAGCGCCTTAACGAGCGATAAAGGGGATTTGGAGGACGATTGACCTTTGACCCCTGTGGACACCCATACCTGGTGTACTCGCATCCTGGTGTGCCCTATGCCTACGGCCTATAGGGTACAGGGTGCATCAGCGATGGCTCTGATGCTCTATACTTGAAACTTGTTGCAATGTAAATACATTGTAATATGAAAGTCCCAAGTAAAAATGTAGAAAATTAATAATTGGCAATCTTTGACCTTGACCTCTGGTGACCTAATTACCTCGAAATTTAGCTTAACTAATCTCTGAATAGACCTAAGACATGGGCATTAGCTTTTGGAGTAGTTATTTCTCAAAATATGCCACTAATTTCAAGCTGTCCTACTTCAAACAATTTTGCCTGTTTTTAGCGCAATAAAAAGACCATTTTTGAAAATACGTCAAAAACAGTTCTGTGCCACAGTCTAAATTATAATAAACTTCACTTGTTTCCATTTATTATAGACTTGGGTACTTCTTGGCTTCTATTTGAACCCATTTACGTTGAGAAAATCCCATTGGTATGGTATCTGCAGCGAGTTTTCCTACAGGTGGTCACGTTTTAGTCAGGGTTCAGATTTCGTGACCTATTGACCTCTGGTGACCTACAGAATTGACAAGTTAGCATATAACAGATACCACCATATAGAGAATCAGATTACCGACATTTCGAGTCCCAGAAATGTCACTATCTGCACCATTACTTGCAAAGTTATTTAACTTTATATTTCCCCTACCCCCAAACGGATCCCTCAGATTGGACTCGGGTGTCCATCGTTAAGAGGTGATTACTACCATTAAGCTGTGAGTCCCGGATTGCTTTCAAAGTTTTTTTCCATCTATGGATACAGGGCTTTCAAAAAAACATAATGAGAATCCACCCCAGGTGGTACCGATATCTGGTCTGGCTCATGATAACAGCACTTTCAGGACTAGTAGTCGTCCAATTGTAGAATTGTATAAATGTTCACTTCACAGCACGATAGTTGAGCTATAAATGCTGAGTGGTTCCAATTGATTGTATATTAATATGTACTCCTATACGGATGCTCCTATATAGAGGAGGGATTTACCTACTGAACTCAACTGAACATGGTGATTTGTCAAATTTTCCAAAACAAACTATTTCCAACCCTTGGTACCCGCATCTCGAATATATTCCAAAAGACACCCAGCCCATCGGATGGTGGTCACATAGGCTTCACATTGATTCACTGGACTATCGGCCCTAGGGGCTCCCCTGACCCCCAAAACGTCTATTTCGGGTGGCAGAATGACGATATTTCAACCCCACACCCACCCCGATGCCCCTTCCCGGATCCCCTCTCTGGAAATAGTGACTCTAACATTGTAGTTCAGTTTCTCTGTTTGTATAACCGCTGACATAAGAAAAGTGATTATTACATATTCAACCTCACCGAAAAGACACTGATGATTGTGTCAGTACATAGTCACCGATGAACGACATATCAGTTCAAAACGCGCCATTCACCCAGTGAATATGTTTACAGGTCACGCTCCATTCACCCAGACCGGAAGTGACGTCATACGGGACTGGTGGCACCCCCTGGCGGAAAAAGGGGAACCAAGAGTTACCTCCCTGGAAAATGAGGCTTCTGCCGTCTTCTCTATACTACTAATCGAATAAAACAAACAAATAAATTACAAGATGAAATTTCCTTCTCAAGTTTAACTGTTGTTTCCATCGGGAAATTGATTAACAAAGCGACACAAATAGGCATATATCCACGTGATTTCCTACAGCTGATTCAGCTGACAAAATCACTCCCCATTTGAGAGACGGGAGCATCGTCCCAACATCAGTGGACGAGTTTTTTAAAACAAGGGGAGAAAGGTTGTCAAAGTTTTAAAATATGTTTTCAACCTTTCATTGTAATCTTTGTTGATAATCAATTTGAGTAGTTCAATAGAATAGAAATAATGTTTTCATAGGCGTGCTACAAGGTTATTATACGCACGGTTAGTGTGATTAAGTTTATAAATTTTAGGGCAAGGGCTTCGCCCTTGCCCTAAAATATAAACTTTCCCACACTAACCACAGCTTACAATTGTTCCAGAGATAGGACAGAAAATTGGACAGGTCTGGTAGGGTAAAAGTGTAACTGTTACTTGTGCTCGTCATATTCAAGATAACCATGTGAATAATAAAACTATTTTCCTGAACCGGTCAAATGACAGGTCTCAATAAAGGGGGACCCCTCAATAAACATAGGTGTAGACTTTTAATTTTCAATGCATCGGTGAAATTGTTTATACTGTGCAATAGATGAGAAAATGAAGCAAATGTTGAGACCAAATCGTAATCTCAACCACGCTTCTTGTTACCCGCAGACGAAAGCTGGAGACAACTTTCGCTGTTTTTTATTTATTTCATCACAAAGTCAGCAGTCCAGAAGACCCAATAACAGACTTCGGAAACGGTATATACCAGAATCACCCACTCATTCATAAAAATCAACAATATACTAAAATATACAGTTACTAAGAATATACGGTTAATAAATTTAAAGAGCTTGCGTAATGGGATAAACGTAAAAACAATAATATAACATGATTTACTTGATAAGATATTTGATTGTCTGTTTCTTAAAAACTGTCCGTTGTAAAAATATCATAAGAAGTCATTGCATAAAACCATTGTTCTTGGGCAGAAAGAAAATTGCGTACATTCAATCTTGCAGATGGTACCGGTACATAAAAACATGGAGGTAGAAAATAGATCTATATCTATTTTCTATCTCCATGATAAAAATCAGGTGTTTGTCGAAGCTGTCCATAGTAGGGACAGAAAATTTTATTTGAGAGAACAAATAAGGACAATCATAACTGTTGTTTAAAATGTTGTGTAAGATTAAAAGATCTCAAAGTTAACGGCGTTTGTAAAGTGGCTGCAGATTAAAATGACAACATGCACGTTCAAAGTATAAAATATTTCTTAACTATTAGTCAATGGCCTGTATGGGAGATGGGGCGGTCACTATGTCCACAACCTTCGTGTCCTTCTCAAATACTTTTCATTTGAAACTAAGACGGACACTTAATTAATTCTGCGACGAGAACAATGTCCTAGCTGCATGGGTTAGAAAATAGGAGTCGGTCATTTTTAACCTCCGGTCATTCTGTAAGACGGGGGTATCCCAGCAGCCTTTGCGGCGCTCCCTGACAACAATGGCGTGGGCTAAAGCAAGGCATAGCGACGTATTCACTTAGCCTGCAATTGTTACAGGCACAGATTTCTGGAAGAACCCACCCTGTTTCCAAGGGCGTCGTTAGGGAAGTCGAATCGAAAAACCCTGAATACGCCCATTGTTCTCCCAGTTTTTTCTGGACGGCTTTGTGCGTACAAAGGGGTACCAAGACTAAGGAATCATCCACGCGATTACAGTGAACTCATATCTATCAGTATAACTTAACCAAAAACCAGAAAGAGACATACGAACTTGTACATAGCAATTCTTATTTACTTCTATTTATATCTCCTACTAATCTCTCATTGTTATTTATTATTTATTTATTTATTCATTTATTTAGTTATATATTTAACGATGGAAAAGATATTAAAAAAACAAAGAAATGTACCGCGAAATTTAAATAAAACATTGAGTTGATGGGCCGCGAAATCCGAATGGGAAGCGGCCCTTAAACTACAATTTCAATCAATATTCACTTAGCCCAGGCAGACCGCGCTTCTCGTCGTTAAATCGTATTTCCTCGACGTTTGCGGCTGGTAATCATTTGGAATCGATAATATATTATTAATAAAGTAACATTTAGCAGCTGAAAGGATCAATTGTGTGGTAAAGACTCCAGGAAAGGGTAATAAACTATGGTGGCTGATAGCTGCCATCGCATTCGCGCCCTCGCGACCTGTAAATTTGCAAAAATTGTAGGGGCGCGAGTGGCTCAATACTGCCATGATCGCGCGTTCGCGGGGTCGCGATTGCGAGAATGCGCGAACACGCGAACGAGCACCGTTCGCGCGCGACTGGTGCTCGTTCGCGCGCGAATGGTACCGTTAGCGTGTCGCGCGATCGCGCCCTTAAAAAGGGCGAGATCGCGCGACACGCGAACGAGCGCCATTCGCGCGCGAACGAGCACCATTCGCGCGTTCGCGTGTCGCGCGATCGCGCCCTCTTTGAAGGCGCGATTGCGCGAACACGAGAAGACGCGAATGGTGCTCGTTCGCGTGTTCGCGCTATCTCGCAATCGCGACCCCGCGAATGCGCGAACGGTACCGTTCGCGCGTTCGCGTGTCGCGCGATCGCGGGGTCGAGATTGCGAGATAGCGCGAACACGCGAACGAGCACCATTCGCGCGTTCGCGCCTTCCGGTTCAGTGTTTGCGCATGTGCGGAAATTATGCCCAGGGACCATCTCAAGCAGACTATGTGTATTGAATCTTGGAACTACAAAATTAGATTATTGTGTTACGTTAACGTTATTAGCCTATATTTCAGCTCACAATAATCAAATATGTGCGCGACAGATGCTAGGTCCGTGTAACCTTGCACAATTCAATTTTCGTTTTTCGTTTTTGGTTTCTCAAAATCAAAAATTGAAATTTGACCGTCAATTTTCAATTTTTGATTCTGGGATTGCAAAAACAAAAAACGAAAATTCATATTTGACAGTCAATTTTCAATCGACTTGTCCGTTTTTCGTTTTTTGATTTTAAATTTGACGTATCAATGTGAAGTTCGCACGTGGACGGGTTATGATGTCACTTCCGGTACGCCGAGTAGAATAGAAAACGCAAATCGTGTCGTATAAGAGGTGTGGATCGTGAGAGGCATGTGGCCCACCAGGCCATCCTCGGAAGCCAGTGTATTGATCGATTTGTTAGGGTATCTATACATTGCCTTGGTTAGTTGCCAACGGTAGTTCTGTATAAAAAAAATCAAGGGGTATTCTCTAAATCAAACCAATTATTGAACAGTCTCAGCTAGCTCATTACGACAGTCCACTAACTGCACTTTGATGTCAGGCTGAAATCGGCATATTGAGTCAAAGCAAAAACCGTCGGCTTGGGATACCGACATGCTAATTCAAAATAACCTCTGGGGATGAAATGTTCGAGATTGAAGCAACGACCCAAGAACTCTCTCGAATCACCAAAAATGTCCAGGTAAACCCTGTGCGAGGATTCACGATTTACCTGGACTTGTGAAGATGCACCAGACAGGTCTGGATAGGTAGCATCCCGCTGTTCTCATTGGCTATTGACATTGAGGCCTGAGCCAATCAGGACGCAGTCTTAGATTTTCTCATTTCTAAAAATAGATGTTTAGAGAGCTACAAAAGCGAACAGCATTCATGCACACAACCGCTATTTGTTATTGATTTGAAATATAGTATTTATACAGATACCAACAAAGATGTAATATCAATAAGAGTAAGCATCGCGGTGATGGGCCGCGAAATCCGCATAGGGCAAGAAACCACCATTTCAAACAAGCACACAATCGCCACGTTTGATGCCAGACGTCTGAATGCTTCAGGTCCAATCTCCATTCTCTATTTTTGGGACCTGGATCGTTGGAGCGTTCAGATGCCCGTCAACGTTCAGCGTCAAAAACGTTTCAACGCTTTAAGTGCGGGTGTCAAACGCTTCAATGCATCGACGCGGGAAGTTCCTTTGGGGGTTATGATTAGGGTACCCACGTATTTATTATACCACCCTACTTTAATGAACCTACCGTGTGTATCACCCCGGTTGTTCTCAATATAATGCATCACACCTGCTGCACGAACGCCTACTCGCTTCTGCACATGCGCAGTTGGCCCATTATAATCTAGGTCGAATGCCTGGCTCCAGAGATCTATAGTGTAATGAACCTCTCAAATCTTTCCCCCTACTGGTTTTCCATATTATGCTCCACACTTGCTTAAACAATCCGATTTGCGCTTTCCATACTACTCCGCGGACCGAAAGTGACATCATAAGCCTTGCGCGTGTGCAGTTAACATTGACGCGTCAAAGTTAAAATAAAAAGAACGAAAAACGGACAAGTCAAGGCAATTTTCAATATTTGATTTTCGTTTTTGCGCGAGATAAAACGAAAAAGGAAATTCGAAAATTGAAAGTCAAATTTCAATTTTTGATTTTGAGAAACCAAAAGCAAAAAAACGGAAATTGAATTATGCAAGGTTTCGATGACCGAAATACGGCGGACTACGTCGCCGGCAATGCGGATTTTGATTTTCTTAGAGAAATAAAGTCAAACAATGTGTATAAAACTGCAATTTCATATATATGATAGGCCTACATACAGTAAGCAAAGCTACACGTCTGATTATTGATCAGAATATAGGCTATCAATCTAATCCCAATGTAATATTAAAAACAAACAATTTCAATTGTTCTGTTTTGAGATGGTCCCTGAACATGCGCAAACACTTTTTGAACAGGAAGGCGCGAACGCGCGAATGGTACCGTTCGCGTGTCGCGCGATCGCGCCCTTCAAGAGGGCGCGATTGCGCGAACACGCGAACACGCGAACGGTACCGTTCGCGCGCGACTGGTGCTCGTTCGCGCGTTCGCGTGATCTCGCAATCGCGACCCCGCGAACGCGCGAACGGTACCGTTCGCGTGTTCGCGTGTCGCGCGATCGCGCCCTTCAAGAGGGCGCGATTGCGAGAACACGCGAACACGCGAACGAGCACCAGTCGCGCGCGAACGGTACCGTTCGCGTGTTCGCGTGTTCGCGCAATCGCGCCCTCTTGAAGGGCGCGATCGCGCGACACGCGAACACGCGAACGGTACCGTTCGCGCGTTCGCGGGGTCGCGATTGCGAGATCACGCGAACACGCGAACGAGCACCAGTCGCGCGCGAACGGTGCTCGTTCGCGTGTTCGCGCATTCTCGCAATCGCGACCCCGCGAACGCGCGAACATGGCAGTATTGAGCCACTCGCGCCCCTAAAATTTTTGCAAATTTACAGGTCGCGAGGGCGCGAATGCGATGGCAGCTATCAGCCACCATAATAAACAGCTCTAAATAACCCACAACAGTGATCTACAGGGCGCTAACCCAGCCGCTAAAATCCTGGGGTTAACACAGCGGCAACACCGTCAGTGAATACGTCGCTATGCCTTGCTTTAGCCCACGCCGTTGTTGTCAGGGAGCGCCGCAAAGGCTGCTGGGATACCCCCGTCTTACAGAATTCACTTCTTAGCCAGTCCGAAAACATCGGCTGAAGGGGTCTGTCTTATTGTTGTTGACTTTAATTTGCTACGCCCCCTCTCCCTACAGCTATCACAGCCATAGAGTTTCAGAGCAAAGTTCTTGGCATACCCCATGACACCCGGTCTGTTATTTTGCGGGGATTCCGCGTTAGCCTCGTGTTCAAAATTATCGTGACGTCAAAGCAAGGGAATACCCCACGTTCAGAAGCCATTTTCAAGGACAAGAGAGGGTTACAGAAGCAAATAGCATTTCAGTGCGAAAGGTTCGTGAAAGAGGGGTTGTCAGTTCGCTTTACATACTATAACATCCCAGTTCCGGCGGAGAGAATTACTCTGTCGTTGTTATTGTTGCTGTATAATTTATATTTTCGTGAAATATTCTGTAACCTTTGACTGATGAAATTGTGCAACAACAACAACACGTGTTCCACCCCCGACGTCTACTTTCTCAAGCATAAGAGAATGAACAGCATTTCGGGAATATAGCACCATGTGATTTTTTCTTGTAGCACCAGTGAAAAATACCCATCGAGTTAAGAGTGCATTTACAGATAAACAACAACAATTATTTTATATTTCAGCTTTTTCAGCATAGAGTTGAACTTGAAGAAAGTCGGTTGGAGAGAAAAATTTTATGGGAGAGTCTGGACATAGTGACCAAAATGATCACGAAGAAGGATCGTATACAGATAACAACAACAACAACAACAGGAGAGCCTTTGGAATATCTCCTGAATGGCTGACACCATGTGGTAACACTGGTTCAAAATTTCACCTTAGATTCTGCTAGCAGCTTCCGACCAGTAAACGAACAGGACCAGTAATCGAACAGGTCCAAACAAATGAGGCAAAATACTAAATCCTGGGAAATTAACAATACCCAAAACTTATAATTGTTCAACTACTTGATTAATATGAAACTGGCTCGTTTGTCGCCCGATTCTGTTAGAAAAAGCAGACGACAGGTCGCTTTGGGAGGTCAACAAATAAACTATTTCGAGATTTGCATCCTTTGTACAAACTGACAGAAAGTCACATCAAGATAGTATATAATCGCACCAAAAGTTGGAGAAATTGATCAATGGTGAATCTGATGATATCTGGAATTGCAGATTTTTTTTGATTCTGAATAGATTGTCTAAAAATTTCAGAATAAAAGTGCACAAATTACATATTGATACTGTGAAGAATTTCAATGCTTTGAGATAAACTGGCTTTGATATTTTGCCAAAAATCCCTAACCATCGGCATGGTAATGTGAGACAGACAGTAGTGTGACCAATTAGCATGTGGGTCATAATAGCGTGGGTCGGGAGCTTATATTCATCCTGCACAAAAAAACTATTCAACAGAATTTATTGAAATTTTATACGAGATTACAAACCAGTATATTGTCTTTATTCTGTGCTATCTAATTTTTGCTAAACTTGGTGAACTGAAGCAGATGACATCTGTATTTACACCATTGAAAAAGCTATCGACCGCTTCAGTTGCTTTGATTTCCATGAAGCAATTCAAATATTTGCCAAACATAGTATTTTCTGATGAATTGATTTTCGGACTACATGTACTTCATTTTGATGAAATTGATAAAATTCAGGTTCCCTATATACCGTTAACGTTTTCTTTTGAGCAATTTCTGACCGCACTAAACAGCGCACCACGACAAGGGAGCACTTATTGTTTTCCTTCACAATGCGGTTCACTGGCAAATGTTGCATAGGAAATCAATGTTAACAGTAGATAATGACTGCTCCACAAACTTCATGACGGTAGGTTTTTTGTTGGTGGGTGAATCGTTTGTCTGAAATAATGGAAATTACTATTTAGAATATAACATTTTATTGGTGCAAGGATATTTATAAGAGCCTAACTTTATTTATACAGCAAAATTATCACCAGTAATGGACTAAAACTTGTCAAAATAATGAAATACAAACAATTGGTTACACAAATCGGCAAAAATTCGGAGTACTCTGCTTCGGGGCACTCAAACTTGAAAAGTTCGATTGGAAACAATGACAAAATGATACAGAAATAATCCTAACCGGTTCTTTTTTATTCCATGGAAGTATTTGGTCCAGGGATGATTAAATTTAGTCTTTAATGAAGTTTAAAAAATGCAGTAAAATTAGTCGCTAATTGGTCACATTAGGCTAGATACAGTGATGTCACTGGGGGATTTTCCTCCCTCTGGAAAGCTGAAGGCCTTTGTCCTGGCATCCATTTAGACACTCAAAATATAACAATGATACAAGCTTGTGCGCAGCAATATTGAAACATATTTCCAAGAAATGCTTCACCCATGTTGAAGAGATATAAGAAAGCAACACTTTTTTTATATATATTGGCTAATCAAATTATTTAAAGATGCAATCAGCCTCAAAATCCAGACTGGAATTGATCTCTTCCAAACTCCGCAAAAGTGATATATGTTACGACACGTACAAAATATAACACATTGGGCCAAAAACAACTAAGTTTGTTTCCATCATTCACGAGAAAATAGAAGGAATTTGTCTTTATAAATAAACAGCATGACATGCCGTTAATTTTTAATGGCCGTGACAGCAAGGATTTACAGGTGTGGTCTACTCTGCCACTCTACTGAACCTTAGGCACGAGCCATGACATTATCCCATGGCTGGAGCTGTTCAGCAGTCCGATTCATGAGCGTCGCTACGTCACTCGCACGTCACGCAGTGATGTCATTTTCCTCTCCACGTACGACACATATTCAATGACGAAACAGAAAACCCGTCAAAGCGGGTAGAGTTTCAAATTTCTCTGGCAAGATATTCTCGCATTCGTTCTATATGGCAATCCCACTATCATCAAATATAATACCTATGATGCTTTAGCAATCTTCGCTGCTGAAAAAAACAGACGAGAGAGAAACAAAATCCATCGATTTTGAGGCTGATTACATCTTTAACATTTACAGTATAATGGAAAATATTTTGAAAACGTGTTTTTGAATTCTCCAAAAGTATTTTGGGGTTGAATATTCATTATACATGTCATTTACATATTTAAACCAAAGTCATTGCATCAAACCAGTGATGGCAGTCTTAGACATTCAGGAAACATATCTTTAAAATGTAAATGAGTGGCAGGTTGCTCCTGACAATCTTTGAGCATTGAGTATTTGCATTAAAAATGGGATCTGGATTCTACAGGTGATCTGCATTTACAAGCCCAGTGCATTGATTACTCTTTAGTATTTCTCAGTTCTTTCCTTCAGCTATGGAAGAATATTTGCATATGAACTTGGGTGTATGCTTTAGCCTACCAGACCTTGCAACCCTGTCTGTGACTGAACATTGGGACTTTCTCCACCACTAGCACCATGATGAGCACAAAGGCTGGGCAATTCTATTTGAACAGTTTAGATGTTTTTACTATCAAGAGTGCAAAATGCTGATTATATTTATAATGTCTATGGAGAATTGAAGAAAAAAGATTTTCTAAATTTTGAGAATTCTCCATTTGGTATTAGGCTGTTTGCAAGGTTTAAATAATAGCAGTCTCTTGTCATATACAACTTCGACATGGGCGAGGAATTTTGTGCAAATGATATTCTAGTAGTAGTACGGTACTGCTATAAATGGAAAGAAAGGCTTGTCAAGGTGAGCTTGCAAGGATGGATGCCAGAACAAAGGCCTTAATTTTAACACAGAAGTAAATGGATAAAACTTTCAAAAAGAATAGTTCAGCTCCCATTATCATGATTATAGGACATAATTTGAAGAGATGTACATCTTTCACTTCGTCAAGTTGTAGAAACTTATCTCAAGTCTGAGCAAAGATTTTTAGGGAAACCTCCTACACTCCATTGGGGCCTACGTAGGTTAAAATCCCCCAGGTGCGCAAGTGGCAATTACTGCACCATAATTGACAGAACAGCCAATCTTGTGTTTAGAGTCACTTACTTCCGTTGTACCTACTAGAGAGTAGTCATGATAGTACCGGAGTACTGTAATGTATGGGTATACCAACCAGTAACAGTTCCATTCACAAATGTCGGTTAATGCAGACCTCCCTGGTCCCAACTTTAAAGTTTGCTGAGGAATCTGATTTGAGATATTCGTCCGAGAGTACCAGCCGCGAAAAAATGAGAAATTCATGTTTTTTTCGTATTTTTTTCTCGTAGACAGCAGAACATGAAACTTTCAACCTTCGGAAACGTTATACATGTAAATGGGTAATTCTTAACCCCAGTTCAGGAAATATTTGAATTTCTAGACTTCTTTTTCTGTAAACTAGCGCAATTTTGAACATATAACTGTTCAATGATTGTTGGTTATATAAGATTACATTATTTTAAGAAATAAACAATATCAGAAATAATAAGAAATTATAAATTATTTTAAGAAATAATATCACCAAACAGCCTAGAGCTTGAAATTTAGATATAGCTCCGTCAGAGCATGAGAAGTCAAATATCTCACGCCCAGTAGGTGAGAGTTGATAGGTCGGGTTTATGAAAGCAAGAGAGAAAGAACTAGATTGTATGCCATGATCTGTTTAAAAATGGTGGGTCAGGATGACCGTTTATCAAGTTGTACATGTAACATGCCAATGATCTTACATCAGTCTTGACCTACATAATCTATATATATGTACTCAACCGCCCGACATCACATGTGATCATACTCTGCAGAATGTACTTTGTACCTGAATCTGATTCAGCCTACTATATATACTACTGGGCATGGCAACTTCTGAGATATTAGCACAGCCTTTATAGATCAGTGTTGAAAATAGATATCACAAAGGTATACTACACAGATTTCATAGTTCACCCAGGCCTACATCATATACCTGTATATATTTTCTATGTTTGTAGATTGGGGATTCAATTCATATGCATGTACAGCATGTAATGGGCCACTTTGCATCGCTTCGTATGCTGTTGAGGGGTCCCGGTTCGCTTTTTAAGGGGTCATGTCCAATTAGTGAGGACAGTTTCTCAGTGAAACTGATAAATATCTCGTCTTGAGGGGTTTCAGTTTATCTCTATCGATTGTTGTTCCGGTTTGCTCCCTGTTTTCTCTCAAAGCACAAGACCATCTCGATCCCCTTCAAAATAATTTGACTTGCTTCAAGAATATAACCGAGATGCCTTCAAATGAACGTTTGAACCATTCGGAATGCATATGCTCATCATAAATATACTTTTCTATGGCAAGATTAAATCTCGGCGAATACATACGCATGAAAACACAGATAATATATTAGATTACTTGCTCTGACAGTGCCATTTCTCTACCTGTTATCTTTATTGAAATAAATATTTGATAGAATCTTGACTTGAAAATAGTCACACGCTCGTCAGAGATTTTCCAGGTATCCAAATATAGAGTGGCTAAGCTTTGAAGGCCACAGGAGGGGCTGGTAATTCACTGGAAACTGGCTGATAGTAAAACTCAATGTGATCTAAAGTGAGATTGCACTCTGAATTGGACGATAATTACTTTTATTAATCATGTTATTTGGTAAAATTTCTCAAGACTTGATATCAGCAATAAATAATTGAGCGAGTATATTATCAAGCCCGCCAAAAGTTTTGTTTCAGTTTTTACCCCTCGGCCATTTTGGCCTCGGGGTATTGTCGTCGCCATGTACGTCCGTACGTCCGTTACATTTTAGGCAAAACCGCGTGAGACACAACCACCAAATTTTCAACACTTATTTATATAGTGCTAAGTCAAACGCCTATCGAAAATGGCTTCCCTCGGCCCATATTTTACAGAGTTCTGCCCCTTTACAGATTTTTTAATTTCTATTTCTGTCCTATATGCCTGAATGTAACCAACTATAGCTGCAGAACTGTGTGTTCAGTATACATGTAGCTACTATATTTTGGAAACTTGTTTATATTGTTGTATTCTACAAGCCAACAAAGGATTACTCGCCTCGGCTTATGGAGTTATGCCCCTTTTGGATGTAATAATCTTCGATTTTGTTAGTTGTAGCTGAATGTACAAATTATATCTGCAGATCCGTGTTCGGTACAGCTTATTTGTCTTGGTTCTTATTTCACAGAGTGCTAAGTCAGACGCCAATCGAAAGTGGCGCCCCTCGGCCCATACTTTACAGAGTTATGCCCCTTTACAGATATATTAATTTCTATTTCTGTCCTATATCCCTGAATGTAACCAACTATATCTGCAGAACTGTGTTCGATATAGCTACTATATTTTGGAAACTTACATGTATTTATATTCCTGTATTCTACAAGCCAACAAAGGATTACTCGCCTCGGCTTATGGAGTTATGCCCCTTTCGGATGTAATAATCTCCGATTTTGCTATCTGGTCATTTCCAGCGTGACAGACGGGACAAAAGATAGCCACCCTGTGATGTTAACACAACTCTCTACCAAACTAAAGTTAATAAAAATCCAAGCAAAAACTTATCAGTGGTTAGTGAACTAGTTGTACTTTAACTTAAGACAGAAACATTGAAATAATTATTATTAATATTTTCTTTTCAACTGGAATTGACAAATGTGACAGACGGGACAAGCAGGGACCACGCATTTGAAAAAGGAATAGAGAAGATAGATTTCTATCTTCTCAAATGAAAATCAACTTTTAATGTAAATCAAATGTTAGTGGACTAATCAAGTAATCAGAGTTAAGGTTAACAGTTTCTCTATGAAGAAGATTCATTATGGATTTTTGCAACTTAGTGACGTGACAGACGGGACAACTTATCATGACAGACGGGACATTATCTCATGCCCTATAAATTATCTAACTGTTTCCAGACTTTTTTTAATCATGTAGATCAATGCTACAATTAAGATGTTCATTGTGCACTAGTTTACTTCACATTGTTTGGTTTTAGGTCATATTTTCACAAAATCCACTATTATCAGTTCAGTGTCCCGTCTTGTCACATGTCCCGTCTGTCACAATTTAATGTATTTACACATTTGTATGTATTTTGTATTGCAAACTTAATTTTTCAAGGCATATAGGTTTGTGCATTCATCAGAATGTTCATTGCATCTAGATTACTAAACATTGTTTGGTTTGGGGCCATATGAACGCAAAACTCAATAATCTATGGCTGTTTTTTGAAGCGTTTTGTGACAGACGGGACAGATATGGAGTTGAAATTGATATGAGCGTATTTGACCAAGAATGAAATAATTAATTGCATCTGGTTGAGAGGTGTTACAGTAGATAAATAATAATGTTACTGGCTTTTTTCCTCCTTAAAATTTATTGTACTCGAGAAAAACCTAAAAAAATCATCCGTTTTTGTGACAGACGGGACACCTACACCACACAGTAAAAATTTTCAATTATTTTGGAAATAATTACTTTAATTGTAAAATGGTATTCACTGTGGAACTTAGACATGATGGTGTATTTAAAAAACAAAGAAACATTTTGTTGAGTTAAGTTTCTATGTCTGGAGGAAAATCATGAATTAATGTTTCAGAATTTTATCCATATTCGAGTGCAGAAACCTGACGGTTGCAGATGACAAAAAACCTACTTTCTTGAAACTTTGATTAATATAGCTTAAATAAAAATCACAATTAATTATGCTGATGGAAAGTGAAAATTTGTCACCCGTGCAACGTTTATGTGGAAATGACCATCTGTAGTTGAATGTACAACAAGTTATATCTGCAGATCCGTGTTCGGTACAGCTTATTCGTATCGGTTCTTATTTTACAGTAGTGCTAAGTCAGACGACTATCGAAAGTGGCGCCCTCTGCCCATACTTTACAGAGTTATGCCCCTTTACTGATATATTAATTTCTATTTCTGTCCTATATGCCTGAATGTAACCAACTATATCTGCAGAACTGTGTTCAGTATAGCTACTATATTTTGGAAACTTATTGTTGTATTCTACAAGCCAACAAAGGATTACTCGCCTTTGCTTATGGAGTTATGCCCCTTTCGGATGTAATAATCTCCGATTTTGTTATCTGTAGCTGAATGTACAAGTTATATCTGAAGATCTGTGTTCGGTACAGCTTATTTGTCTCGATTCTTATTTTACAGAGTGCTAAGTCAGACGCCTGTCGAAAGCGGCACCCCTCGATCCATATTTTACAAAGTTATGCCCCTTTACAGATATATAATTTTTCTATTTCTGTCCTATATGCCTGAATGTAACCAACTACCGGTATATCTTAATCATCCCACATAGAACTATCTCTTCCCCAATTCACACTACACATGGGTCTCAATCACTTGGGGAAAGCCATGGGGTTTTGATTAGATCAATCTCATGTTTTTTCTTTCAAAGAAATTAGCCCCTGTTGTTTCAAGCCGAACTTGAAGATTTTTCAGACCGACTATGGTGTGAATTATCTCTATAGTTTTGATTGTCAGTATTTCCGCTAACCTCTTCCACGCAAGCTTATACTAGAAAATAACTGTGTTGTTATAATCTTCTTATTCGAACTACATGTATATCACAAGATAGTAATTCTCTGCATTGAATAATACCGAATTATTAAACAAATTATAAACAGTGGTTAATACACCAGCCAAACATTTTACATAACCTTCATTTTTCGGTTGAAACCATCCATGTTTGGTTCAAAATAAGTTTATAGAAAAAATAATTAAGGCATGTTTCCATATCAGTAATATTCATGTCCTATCCGGTTGATGTGTCATTTCTTCCACGTCCGATACTAGCCAGAAGTCAATTATCGATGGGAGATAAGAACATTCAAGTATATATTTATAATTTATGTAGATGAATGAAACGTATTCTTTCAATTGGATTCAGGAAACATCAGGACATGAATATATCGGATAAACGTTGAATAACATGGAAAAAAACCTCTTAAAAAAAATCCGTTGTCGGGATTCTATTTTCGGCCAAAATATGTGTATATATGATGTGCACCCCGAAAATATGGTACCCACACAACACTCTGTTCGCCTAAGCAACGAGAAACGGTCAAATTAACAGCAACAAAACAGACATATAGAAACCTTGACCCCCTTCGAGATTACTGATTAATTTTATACCCATGTCGAAAACCGGGACAATTCGATCAAGATATAACCGGGAGAAATCTGGGAGACGTAGCCCGGGCCGTCTTAACTACTCGGTAACTCGGTTGAATCGCCGCGAAGTCATGGAAGTGTGGTAGCTGCCGGCACCATGAACCAATCACAAATTAGCAGGACATGCAGGGGGTGTGGTTTTAGCATGCACTACCTAAATGGAGAGATTTTGTCTGCTTTAAGAAGTCAATGTAGGTGCTCAAACTTTTGCATTGGCTAATGATTACCAGCAAAGGCACGAAGCTTAATTATCCACTGTTTGCAGGGTAGTGTACTGGTCCCGATAAGGGAAAATAATTCACTCTAATGTTTAAATTAAACTGTTAATAAAATAAGTCTGATCAACCTGCATTAAAATACCACCTTTACTGATCCCAAGAAGGCAAAGTCACTTTAAACTGACCTGACCACCTGTTTCAACTTTTTACCTGTTTCAACACTTTTTGAAATGTTCCTGCACATGTCCATTGTACTTTGACTGGTTTGTGTAAAATTCTAACTTTCATTTCATTTCTCTCGTTTCAGAAGGTGAATACTAACAGTGAACAAGATGGTCGTAAGTTCAAAGTTTGCAGAGTGTTTACCGGAGGGTTATGGGTACGTGATATTCACGGCTGTAGGACACACTTTTGTGAATATGTGGATGGCCATTAATGTAGGAAGGGCCAGGAAACAGTACGAGGTTGAGGTACGTATATGTACTTGTATTGTTCCACTATCCAGTAATGTGATCGAAGAAACACAGAGCCAGCAGTGGGATAATAAATAGTCAGTTAAACTTAAGCTCTTGAAACACCTTTAATTATGCCCCCTCTCTACCTAGAGGGGAGGCATATAGGGATCGCTGTGTCTGTCCGTCCATCAGTCTGTCCGAATTTCTTGTCCGTGCAATATCTCGGTTAATATTTGATGGACAGGATTGAAACTTGCATGAAATGTGGCCAGTGTCTCGTAGTTGTGCAGCATAGAGTTTTTCCCGAGTTTCGGTTATATTTTCAAGAGTTATGGCCCTTGGTTCCTGAAATCTTCGTGAATTGGGACTTGTCCAGGCTGGATCTTGGTTAATACTGTATGGACAATTATGAAATTTGCAGGATATGTGGTCAGTGCCCTGTAGTTGTGCAGGGTGAAGTTTATCCGTGTTTCACGTATATTTTCAAGAGTTATGGCCCTTTGTTCTTGAAATCTTTGTGAATTGGGACTTGTCCGGGCTGGATCTCGGTTAATATTGTATGGACAATTATGAAATTTGCACGATATGTGGTCAGTACCCTGTAGTTGTGCACTGTGAAATTTCTCTGTGTTTCGCGTATATTTGCAAGAGTTATGGCCCTTTGTTCTTGAAATCTTTGTGAATTAGGACTTGTCCGGGCTGGATTTCGGTTAATATTGTATGGACAAGTATGAAATTTGCGTGATATGTGGTCAGTGCCCCATACTTGTGCAGCGTAAAGTTTCTCTTCGTTGCGCTTATATTTTCAAGAGTTATGGGCCTTGGTTCCTGAAATCTTCGTGAATTGGGACTTGTCCGGGCTGGAACTTGGTTAATATTGTATGGACAAGTATGAAATTTGCATGATATGTGGTCAATGCCCCATAGTTATGCAGCGTAAATTTGTCTGCGTTTCGGTTATATTTTCAAGAGTTATGACCCTTTGTTCTTCAAACCTTAGTGAATGGGATATATTTGTCCAGGCTGGATCTCGGTCCATATTGTATGGACAAGCATGAAATTTGCATGATATGAGGCTAGTGCCTTCGTAGTTGTGCAAGTGAAGTGCTTTGTCCATCTGTCTGTCTGGGTTTCTTGTCTGTGCAATATCAACCAATACAGAACAAAACAATAGCGGGGCAGTGTCGGACGGACTAAAGCGGAAGGGGGTGGGGGGGGGGGGGGGTTGGGGGCATACAATTAAGCAATCAGAGATTGCTTTCTTTACTGTGTTTTTGTTTAAATGTCATTTCCCATCAATTACGTTAATTAATCACATCATTCATGCTAATCATTTGATGCAGATCATGTATGTAAACTGGTAGATGAGACTGTAACATATTCGGTGTACATCATGTATGTAATTGAGACTTTAACATGTATACTGTAGCAGTGATTAACCTATAACTCTACTTTAACTACATACATATATAGTTAAACAGAATCTTGTCTTCATTGCACCATGTAAGCGTCCTGTCTGTGTCTTGTGTGCTGTCGTCAGTGTTTTTAGGGTGGATGGAGGTTGTCTGGTTCCATGCTACTGCAAAGATTTCTTCTTTGCAGCAGCAGGAATGCAACTTGGCTAGGTGGTGCTTAGTTGGTTCGTTGCGATATGACTGAAATACTGTTGGAAGTGACGCTAAATCCACTTCACTCACTTGCTCACCCCAAATCTTCTCATATTCAACTGCCTGGAATGTCAAACTCAAAAGTATAAAACATGTAGTACCGGTATTGTGATCTGACAATGTTTGATACAATAGCACTGTCCCAGGATCGAACTCTTTTGACACAAGAGGCACAAAATGGCGTCATTGCCCACGTGTTGTTACACTGAGACGGAGAGGGTAACAGCCTATTTCTTGAGACATTGGCAGTGCTGTATTATTTTATTCTCCTACTTTTCCATGCCAGGCAATGCCTTCTGTTGGTGAACGCCTGACTCCGAGTTTGGATTTTCACATTTTGTTTTGAAGCTACTGTGATAGCTACATTCCATTTTGTTGCAGTATCATCAATGTTAATACATTGCCCGGTGCCTGACCTTGGCAAGATCTGCAATGATGTGGTTCTATGCCTCTCAGGACAAGAGAGTTGGATCTTGAGATGTCCATATTGATCCATTCATGAAAGATGAACGTTTGAACAGAAATGTTAATAACTTCCCATATCATCACACATTCCCTTCAATCTACAAAGAAGTACAAATTTGTAAAAGACTGTTGTCATTATAATCTGGTTCCCATTCCAGAAGTTCTATCTCAGCCCTTCATTGAAAAATGTGTTTGTGTGAAACTGAAACATTTTAATTGCAGTATCCCAATATGTACAGTAGCACAAGTAAAGAGTTCAACTGTATCCAGAGGGCCCATCAACACACGTGAGTACTTCTATACTCCATCTTCTATTCAATCCGTTAGTTACACCTAAGTCCGTGACTTCAGTAAAGTTCCAGTAAAGCTGTTGCCATTTAAACTGTAGTTCTTTCCCTCAGGCATGTCAGGATTGAGTTCTGCATTCTTTGTTTGGACAGTCTACTTGTTTGATACTACATGTAACAGCCATCAGAGGATGAATTCAGTTAATGTCAGACTTCAGAATTTGCACTTTTTTGAAAAAAAATTATGAGGGAGGGAAGCTTTTTTTTGTTTCCCCCCCCCCCCGCACAGACCAAATATATGCATCTTTCTGACACATTGATGCAGTAGTTCAATACACTTCTCATGAAACCAACAGTGTTCTTTGAGTTTACTTGAAGTGTCAGCATTCAACAATTTACTATTTCCTTCAAATGAAACAAGATACTGACTCAATTAATGAACATATTTTGGCGAAACTTTGAAATAGAAAAGTGTAAAAACGAATTAGAATTAAAAAAATTCCCCCCCCCCCCCCCCCGCCGCCATTGTTTTTACATGACATGGCACAAAAATAATGACATGGCGGTGTCTGTGAATCTGGAAATTTAGTTCACTCCGCTTTAATATCAAAATACTCCATGGGAAACATTGAAGGGGAGATAACTTGTGATAGGTGGATTTGTGGGGAATTATCTCCCTTGGAACTACTGATTCAATTCTTTACTTGCTGCAGTCTAGACATATTTATGGTCATGTCAATAATATTGTGTCTTTGATTATAATATATTTCAGACTGGAAGGCTTTCCCCAGTTTATACTGCTAACCCTGTTTGGGGGATTACAGTACCCTGTGAGTTAACCATTCGTTATTTTAGCAGACGTATTTGCTATTGACCAAAATATATGTCTCTTTGTTTCTGGTCAGCATGTGTCATTTCAAGATGACCATTATCAACCACGAGTTGTGCATAATATCATATAGGAATGAATGTTCCAGGTTCGGTGCATGATGCTAAATCAGGGCTCTTTAAGATTAACATGTTAATGAAGTTGTTATACCTCGGTCATAGGGTAGGAGACATGAAGTGTTTACTCTGTCCACCTGTCTGTCACTCCCGAATTGTATAATAAACGAAACAAGTTTTTATTGGATGTTGCCAAAACTTTGTAAGCTTTATGCTTCGAAGATGTGCCCCTGCTATTTGTGGGATGAAATAACAACTTTGAATTGTTGAACTTTGCAGTTTTTGCCATCAATTTGCCATCGTATGATATACCATTGGCACTCAAGTATATTAGTGATAGAGTTAAGTTTTGACAGGAGGTTTCTGAAACTTTGCAGGTTTATTAAACATGCTTCGAGACATGCATGTAATATTATTTTTTGTCAAATTATTTGTTGTTGTTGATTTTCACCATCAATTACGCTATACCATTGGCCCCAAAGTATTCCTGGAGTTTCAGTTCCCTTCATTAACCATAGCAGTCAACAATGCTGAGGCCAATGCCATAACAAAAGTAACTTTGCTTCAGCAGTACTTAATATTGTTATTAAGAAATATTTCTATGCCAGTTTTACTGGATGTTCCTGAAACTATAGACTTCCTAAACATGCCTCGAAGATGTACACCTCCTATATATACGAAATTTCAATTAATTTTTGTCAAATATATCAGGAGTGGGTCTTTCCATTTCCTTCCATTATTCCCAGTGTTCATGGCAATCTTGTCTAATCAACTTGTCCACAGTTTTGACGGAGACTCTTGAAACTTTGTAGGCTTGCTAATAATATTTTCAAGTTGTGCACTGAACTGTTAATTTTTATCAAAATAACAAGCAGTTGGACTTCCATTTCCCTCATCAAAATTAACATGATTTAATATGAAGGGTAATCTACTAGTTTATACAAATAATGCTATCAATTCACCAACTGTATAGTTTGCAGCACAGGTGAATTCTTATCTACAGTGGTCATGTTTTTTATCCCTTGAATTTGGAATGGGGGCATTCTCGCCCTCTTTCATTTCAAATCGAGAACCTTTGACCAGAAACAAGACTCTTCCTTTTTTGCCTATGGTCACTGATGGTTATCCCTGCAATAATTCAATCACAGAAATTGAAATTTTGCCCTACAAAGTCGGAGTGTGAGAAGTTGACAAAATAGTTCAAAATCATGCAGATAATCAATTATTTTTTCATTATTTCAATGATTTTAGAGGGTGACGAAATGTATTAGAACAGCTGATTGAATTTTGTCTCCAAACTTGACGCTGATTGAATTTTGATAGGGTTATTGAATTATTAGAGGGATTACCTGAATTGAATGTGTACTTCATGCATTGTCATTGGAAAGAAAACTATGGAGCTGACACTACATGTTCATATGTATGCACATAGTTAAATACTGCCAACATGAAAGTATAAGGTATCACAAGCATGTAAGTACATGTAGTTGTATTCAGTTAATTAGGCCTCGGATATATTTAACTGAAAGTAGACTCACTTGAAAATAAAATATACCTGGTATATATATACCTACACATATTGGCAGGATATTCAGGTATTTTTCCCGTTGACAAAGTTACGAAGATTAGAACCTCCACAATTACATGTAGATGGTATTTAGCCAAGTCATTTCAATGACCTCGTCTGGAAAGACTAGGCTGAACTTTTTGGGGTTTTTTTTTTTGCTTTTTTCTGCAGAAGCTAACTGCTATCGTTGGGACGGTGTATCTAGTGAGCCGTGTTGCCTTTGCTATGGGTTACTATACTGGGGGTAAGTATTCAATCCACCCATTCTCTGACATCTGATATGTTTCCCATTTGCAAAACAGCTCAAGTACTTTCCACTCTGTGCTAATCTGGTAGAGTTCAAACGTTTTGGTTTTTCAGTCCAATTTGGTAAATTAATACATGTACCTTTAAGGTGTTAGTGAACCGGATCGTGTTGTTGTTACAGATTATTTTGGAAATTGTCGAAAAGTGTATGCCAGAAGAAAATTGCATTGTTTTTGAGGTGCATTAATAGTTCCTGGACCTGTGCAAGCCTGTAACCCAACAATAAAGTGAAAACTTAACTATTAGGCTGTGTCACTTTTGGTCAATCCAAATTAAATGCAATGTGGAATAAGCTCCTGCAAAATACAGAAAAAGAAAGCTAGGTTACCATGTAAATTTTGGTGAGGGCGATTCATTGTGGCGTCTTCTCTGCAGGGCGGCGACGTAGAAAAGTAATATTCTTCCCAGATACGAGGTCATTTGTATGGGTAATTATATCTTGCATCCCTTGTCTAATCACCAAACCGGTCAAGCAGTCAATTTTGGCCGTCACTGCGCTAATACTGCTCGAAATCAATAGCATTAATACCTTTATTGTCCCCCGCTACTTAGTAGGGGGGGATATTAGAAACACCGGTGTCCGTAATTCCGTAAGATTTTCTTGTCCGGACAATAACTCGTGAACGATTCAACCGATCAACTTCAAACTTGGGGTGTGCCTTGACATTGGCGAGAGGACGGTTGGGATTGTTTTTCAGCAATGTGCGTAATCCAATATGGCCGCTGTCAGCCATTTTGGATTATAAGCAGTACGATCTTAGATTTTCTTGTCCGGACAATAACTCGTGAACGATTTAACCGATCAACTTCAAACTTGGGGTGTGCCTTGACATTGGTGAGAGGACGATTGGGATTGTTTTTCAGCAATGTGCGTAATCAAATATGGCCGCCGTCAGCCATTTTGGATTATAAGCAGTTCGATCTTAGATTTTCTTGTCCGGACAATAACTCGTGGACGATTTAACCGATCAACTTCAAACTTGGGGTATGCCTTGACATTGGTGAGAGGACGGTTGGGATTGTTTTTCAGCAATGTGCGTAATCTAATATGGCCGCCATCAGCCATATTGGATTATAAGCAATTGGAACTTAGATTTTCTTGTCCGGACAATAACTCATGAGCGATTTAACCGATCAACTTCAAACTTTGTGTGTGCCTTGACATTGGTGAGAGGACGGTTGTGATTGTTTTTCAGCAATGTGCGTAATCTAATATGGCCGCCGTCAGCCATATTGGATTATAAGCAGTTGGATCTTGTCCGGACAACAACTCGAGAACGATTCAACCGATCTACTTCATATGTGGGGAGTACCTTGACATTGTTGAGAGGAGGATTAGGATTGTTTTTCAAGGACGTGCTTGATCCAATATGGCCACCATCAGCCATACTGGATTTCATTGGATTTTAAGCAGTTTGATCTTGTCCGGACAATAACTGGAGTACGATTCAACTGATCTACTTCAAACTTGGGGAGTGCCTTGACATCGGTGAGAGGACGGTTTGGATTTTTTTCCAGCGATGTGCATAATCCAATATGGCCACCGTCAGCCATATTATAAGCAGTTGGATCTTAGATTTTCTTGTCCGGACAATAACTCGTGAACGATTTAATCGATCAACTTCAAATTTGGGGTGTGCCTTGACATTGGTGAGAGGACGGTTGGGATTGTTTTCCAGCAATGTGCGTAATCTAATATGGCCGCCGTCAGCCATATTGGATTGTAAGCAGTTGAATCTTGTCTGGACAATAACTCGAAGAACGATTCAACCGATCTACTTCATACCTGGGGAGTGCCTTGACATTGTTGAGAGGAGGATTAGGATTGTTTTTCAAGGACGTGCTTGATCCAATATGGCCACCATCAGCCATACTGGATTTCATTGGAGTTTAAGCAGTTTGATCTTGTCCGGACAATAACTGGAGTACGATTCAACTGATCTACTTCAAACTTGGGGAGTGCCTTGACATCGGTGAGAGGACGGTTTGGATTTTTTTTCAGCGATGTGCATAATCCAATATGGCCACCGTCAGCCATATTGGATTATAAGCAGTTGGATCTTAGATTTTCTTGTCCGGACAATAACTCGTGAACGATTTAATCGATCAACTTCAAATTTGGGGTGTGCCTTGACATTGGTGAGAGGACGGTTGGGATTGTTTTCCAGCAATGTGCGTAATCTAATATGGCCGCCGTCAGCCATATTGGATTGTAAGCAGTTGAATCTTGTCTGGACAATAACTCAAGAACGATTCAACCGATCTACTTCATACCTGGGGAGTGCCTTGACATTGTTGAGAGGAGGATTAGGATTGTTTTTCAAGGACGTGCTTAATCCAATATGGCCACCATCGGCCATACTGGATTTCATTGGATTTTAAGCAGTTTGATCTTGTCCGGACAATAGCTGGAGTACGATTCAACTGATCTACTTCAAACTTGGGGAGTCCCTTGACCTTAGTGAGAGAACAGTCATGTATTATGTTTTATGGATGTGCATAATCCAATATGGGTGCCATCTGCTGTATTAGATTATGTTAAGCTCATCAGCGATATCTCCATTTTCAAATCATACTCTTATCAATGATATGAGATATCATCGACCCCAAAAAATCGACCATAGAGGTCCATGGCCCCCGCAGCAGCAGCGCCAGTTATGGTGGATGTAATCCACCATAACTGGTGCTGCTAGCGGGGGACATGGACCTCTATGGTCGATTTTTCTTACTGTTTCCCATGTTGATAACCATCAATCTTACACCCCACCACCCACCCCCCTTGCGCTTATGCATTCTGCTGTGATATAAGTTGCCTCACTTTTCTTACTCGTGACCATCATTATTGAGATCTAATCTTCCATTTTGCTGTTCCAGATCCAGACAAGCGTAAATGGGGCTCATTCGGATATATCGCTCTACTGTTGCAGCTAGGACATGCTATTTCATTTGCCTGTCACCAGCTGAAATGGGTACCATTATCCTAGATAATTCCACAGGTAATTGAGGCATCCTTTCACTTCTTCCGTGTTCATGTCTTCTCTTTATCATTTGTTATTTTCAGATCCAGAGAATCGTAAGTGGGGGTCGTTCGGTATGGTCTCACTCCTCCTCCTCTTGGGGCATACGATCTCATTCGCTTGCCACCAATTGAAATGGTTTCCAAGAGGTAACTAGTGGTGGTCGGGTATTTTCTTATGTTGCGCATGCCAGGCGTAAATCTGCTTTACTAATACTACTGATGGTGTCGCACATAAAATGCATTAAATTATATCTTTGCAGAAACTGTCGGCTCTTACACCATTTGCTGAAAGTTGTAACATAAAAAAGAATTCTTCAAATAAATCGATCACCCAGGACCCTATTGGAAATTGAAAATTAATGGAATCAGAAATTGTGATAATTCAATTACCCCCCATTTTCAGTAGATCCTGTTTGAAATAAAAAAAAAATGATCACCTGCTCATTCACTTTTATGTCGCGGTATCTGCGGTCTCGCGGTCAAATAGCCAATGTAGCAAGACCATATGTAGCATGTCTAGACATATCACAAACTAATCAGATTAACTTGCAACTGTTTATTTGAAGTCTGGAACTCCTATTGATTTAGAACAAAGGCTCCAATAAATAGAATGTCCTATCACAATATGCCATCCTGATTTCTGGGTAAATAATGATCAAAATTTCTATTATTTTTATCACGCACATCTCCGGGCACATTGAATGCTAAAATGTTTCTCCATCTAAATTTGGACAAAGTTGCTCAACATGGTATAGAACTTCAGAGATGCATATAGGAAAGTTGCAAGCCACAGGGGGCGTCTTTTGTTTGGCCTTCGTTTATCCAGATTAGCAAGGATACAACGAAAGACACCCCCTGTGGATTACACCAACTTGGCTGCCTTATGATGCTAAAGTTATTGCAACGTTCAGTACCATAACGTTGGGTGGGTAAAAATGTGTAAAGAGTGATCAATAAAGGAAATAAGAAGACGGGCACTTCAGAATAAATGACATCATTTCAATGTGATTCATTAGGACCACCCACTCCACTCACACATTTTTATCCCCAAATGTAACTTGTCGTCGTCATGTACGTCCGTCTGTCCGTCCGTCCATCTGTCCGTCACACCTTTCTCGTTAACACGATACCTTTAGAACAACTCAAGAAACTTCAAAGGAATGACCAAACCAGTTCCCTGATTCGGAGAAAACCTTGGCGGCTATCTTTAATTTATGCAAAATCATTAATGATCTCTATCTCTGATAACGTTCAAGTGCTCGATGTAAAATTTGGTATACATCATCGATGCATCAAGAGACTTACGATAAATGACAGTTCTGGTTTGTCTGATTGGGCAGAAAGCTTGATGGCCATGTTTAATTTATGCAAAATCATTAACGATCTTATGCAAAATCATTAATGATCTGTGCCTCTGATACAAAATTGGTATACATCATCGATGCATCAAGAGACTTATGTAATGAATACCGGTTTCTCTGATTGGATGGAAACCTTATGGGCCATTTCTCATTGCAAAATTTTTGATAATCTGTATATTTGTCACTTGACTGCTTGGTGTTCCTGACATCTTGGTTCAAATTGAATACATTATGAATGGCTGGCGCCCATAGCCGAGGGGTTTCCAGATGCGCAGCTTCGTATTGAGGAGTTGGATCACACCACACTCCTAAATTTGATCTAGGCGAGTGGAAACAGCACTCCTTACAATGACTTACCTATACTAAATGCCTTCAGGGGTGCGATTTACACTCCCAGAGCCATACTAGGGGAGTGATTTACAGCTCTCCAGCTGTTTTCAAAAATGAAAGACTGTATTGGAGCCTTTATCATCATAACTGTATTGTTGTATTGACTGTATTGTTCTTTTAACTAACCTCCTGATACTTGGATAAGACTCGCCTAATTAAGATAAGTACCTGGCACGATTCAGGCCTCAAATTAAGAAATGTTCATGATAACCACAAAATGCTTGGTGGTAACCTTTCCATAAAACATGTTAAACTTCATGCTGTTGGCTCCCATTGGTCGGGTCGTACTATTGCCCAGCCATTTGCCAGCTGACATAGTTTGCTATTTACGGAATTACTCCGAGAAAATACAACTATTTATGCATTCTGTTATAAAATTAATACGATTCTGCCTTCATCAAGTACATTTTCAGATATATATCGGAACTTGCAAGGCCCTTTTTTTTACCAGTATTATTACTATATTTATTTACTCAGCATTGAATGAGTATTTGTTTGTTATGTGTCATTAGATAAACGTGTAGGCCGGTATATGTTTTTCTTTTTAAACCTCATGGTTTTTGGGGTTGAACCCCTGCTGATTCATTCTTCTGAAGAAAATATATTAGCACAGAAGAAACAAGCATGGCTTCTTCATGGGATCAGGTATGAAGGCATACGAAAATGGAGTAAGAAACTGCTACAACAGTCTGTTGCTTATTCAGTACTAAAACGGGTCGCATACCCAATTCTTCCTCTGGCACTAAAGAGCGATCAAACACAAACCAGATGACATCATAGTTCTTCTAGGTAAAACAAGCGCATGTGTGAAGCATATGTGAAGTATTAATAGACTTTAAACACAGCACTGTCTCTACACAGAGTGATTCGGTGGTGGAATGGATAGAGAGGTTCGGCTATTGGCACGAAGGTCATGTGTTCGCCCCCACTCGGGAAAGACTGTTAGCTGGAAATGGAGTGCTATCATACCTCACGGGATGGCTTGCTCCAAACAGCAGATCTAACAACACCCTTTCATACATTCTCCCATGGTCAGAATTTGTAACTTCCTACACTGTCTATGTACAGTAGGAGGTATACAATCTGATGCCACGAGAATGCCTTTCATACCATAGCTTTGTTTTTGACCTGGATTAAATGTATTTTGACCTTCAGTCAGTCGGTTCCAAAGCAGTAGCTCATTTTGTTATGAAATTCTAATTGTAATCGTATAAATATGATAACAGAATACATAGATAGATGTAATTTCTCAGAATCATCCCATAAACAACAAAACTAAGTTGACTGTGCATGGCCGTCACGGCTGGGTAATCAGCTGGGCACTGGCTGGGGAGCAGTTGGGTATTATAGTATTAACCTCCAGTGGTCATGCTTATTATGCACCAGCCAGGTAGTTACAGAGGATTTCATAATAGTTTACCTACATGTAGATATCTTTCAGTGACAAGAAATTACATGCCTTGACTGAATGAAAACATCACATGTAACTTTGCACCTCCTACATGTATCTGAAGTTGCCAACTTCTAATAATATATTTATTTCATTTGGTGTGTTTTTATGATTCTCATTGGCTGAGTGGCTGTTTGAAATCCCATCACCCAATTAGAGATCAGCATGAGAGTCAAAGTTAACTTGCAAGTTTGCAACTTCAGACAACAAAACTGTTCAACTTCACACTTGCCAGAGCAACATGGCGTGTTTGTAAACATCACATAAGTCACAAACGCTATACTATTATGAAATCCCCTGTAAATAAGTATTACAGGTGACAGAAGTAAATGTATGACAGATAGAGTTCGCAATAATAAGTACATACATTCCGTAATGCTTGCTGGTATGAAAGTTAATGTTGAGCGCCCTATAATTCACGGATTCCATAAATCCAAGCTGGTAAAAATCAAGCCCGATTGCAACGATCGGCTAGGTGTGCTGCAAACTTTTTCTGATGACTTCGTTTAGATTTCTCAACTGCACCTCCAAATTCTCGCTAAAATGTGCAGTGTCTTTTGGTTGACGTTTACTTGTCAGGGGATCCCTTTATCCACTGTTTAACTCTGTAAAAGATGTACTGTCAATGGAAAATCAAGTTTGAAACCATACTTTCAGTGCTCTGACAAAATTATTTACTAACCCATTATTATTTTTTTTCTGTATTTTGACAGACTGTTCTCCGGGCTTTGGTGGACCTCCAAGATTTGGTGGACCCCCGGTTGGCACATTCTAGCTCAGACATTGGGGTTAGCCCAACAAAACAATGTCCACCATAAAAATAGACTGACAAAACCGTGTGCTCATTTTGTTATGTTTAGAAATGATATGTTGGATTTTTATATTTTATCATTTTCATTATGCCCATAGTATAGTGCCTGTTATTAGGCGAGTTAATTATTCATCATGTATAGTATACTGTACATGTAGGTATTTGGGCGAGTTGGTATAAATGGGCATGTGACACAATTTTTGTACATCATCTGAGATTGTAATATCAGAAGTCTTTTACAGATGAAAGTATTGTGGACACGATCCGCCTAATTCCAGATTCTGATTGATCCAGTCTCTCTAGCCATTAGTGGTAGCTAAAACACAGTATAAAACTGAAGCAAAGCTATTTTTAGAATCGGGGGCATATCCAGAGTTTATTTGGGGACATCGTTTCTTGCCTTTTTTGCCTTTTTGGGGCGCATTTGTATGTAAAAAGCAGTAAAATTGGCTGTAAAGTTTGGGTGCCCATACCCTTAACAGGTATCAAAATGACTATGGATATGTCTATGAGAATATCGGTCTAGCTGGTAGCCTGGAAGATCCGGCATATATGTACGTCAGAAATGTAATGTGATAAACAGAACCACGGAACAATTTCTTCTAATTTTTCGAACAGCATTTATAGATTTAGAAAAACATCTCAACTGAGGCTAAATACTGTGGCATGCATATGTTATTTATCCCAAGGACTGTTAAGACATCCAGTAAAATTTGTAGAATGTTAGCATAATTTCTCTCTGCAGATGTCTGAAGTTAACTTTTGCCGTCTAGATAATTAGAAGAAATAGGGTAGTGGATTGGACAAATAGGGACTCCTGTCATACTTCTATTCGTAATAGGCTTGTAGTAATATAATACTGTATTACTGCCAATGGACCTTGACAGGAACTCCATGGTTGACTGGATTTTCTCCATAAACCAATGAAAACGTTTTTCCTTTTGGAAGTTCAAATTGACCAATCAAATGACTTTAACAGGAGAAGATATCCCTTCATGCCATGGAGTTTCCATTATGTAAACAACCAACGTCTCAGAAGCTACATGTATCATGATAGAATTTGCACCAAATTTACGCTGCTGCATATTATATCCATTTTTAAGATGCATCTTTAATAGACATGCTGAACTTTTCACCCAGGTTTTATGCAATGTCTGTTTACTATTGACTGTGTTTCTTGTCTTGTGATATCAAATAGTACATACTGCTAGGAATCATGGAATAACTGCAGGCTGATGCAATACGTATTTAAAATCTTGCCGGTTTGAAATCCCAACAATTTGATTTGAATAACACTTCCTTTTGATTTCCTACAAAATGACTGCTTAGTATTCCCAAGTGTCTGGGATAAAATCTGAGGTTCTGGAATTTGAATTTGGTGAAAAAATCGGATTCAATATCTCAATGTAATGTACTATGATGGCTCAGTTGCACATTATTGACAAAACAATGAACAGCCTGTCTGTTCACAGACCAGTGACTTCGGTTGATCAGCTACTGGGTTGTATAATTTCACCTTCCCAGTGGACTATTTTGAACTGGTGATAGCTGGCATAATTGTATGTATATGTACTATATTGTCCCTCTATGTGGCTCTATGCCAAGTTAATCAGTAGATACCAACACTAATTTTCCCCCAATATTTAAAGAAAATTTCATTATTCTTGAATATATGTATAAAATTATGCCAGCTATCACCAGTTTAAGATAGTCTCCTTGGTAGGGAAAAAGTAACTGATAAGCTGAAGTCACTGATCCGTGAAGAGACGGACTCTTCATTGTTCTCTCAATAATGTGCAACTGAACCATGTGCTTAAAGGTGAAATGCAAAGGTTTTCATATTTCCCATTTTATGTTCTTCATTAGTAAGTTAATGTTGAAAAAATCAGTCTATTTACTTCTTTTGGTTTTATTTGAAATATGTTGTCTCCTAGTGACTTTGGAAAAGTGGTCCAAATGTGGCATCTCGAACTCGACCGATTTTAGAAATGAAATCTGCATCGCTTATCTTCCCTTGTCATGCTTGTTTGACACTGGTTTGTGACGTCACATCAGACCACCTGGTCAGATGTCAATATTTGCAACGTTCAGTCTTTGGGAGTTTGGTCTGAGGGGACGTCACAAGCAAGGAATCAAGCGATGACGGTTTCAAATGGGAATTCAGCTGGGCTTGGTGTACAAACTTTTTAAAAGCTTCTAGCAGACAGACCACTTCAAATTCAACCAAGGGAAGCAGATTGACCGATATTTCTATCATTATTCTATCTGTATAAAATATGATAATGAGAATATAAAACCTTCACATTTCACCTTTAATCTCATGGCTCTCCTTACACAGAATGTTGATTACTACAATACACCACCATTTTTTGTAAGCCTCGAATAGTGTTGGGACAAAGTCACTGCCAGTTTTGACATTGGCTATCAAACCAAGAAGTGACTGGAGCTCAAAAACATTGCCAGTGTGTACAAAATTCTGTTGGTCAAAGAGTTGTCCATAAATTTTAGACAGTTCTGAAGTTGTAGAAATTTCAACCAGACATTATGGTGACAGTCTTTCCTTTGATATAGCAGTTTTTGAGTTCCGCCCAGCCGAATATCTTTCCAGCACACCCTTACATGCCTTATTTACAACCACCAATTTTTGTATCGATATTCGGGTACTTCTTCAATGCCAGCAGTGGAATGTAATTCCAGTTTGAATATAGTATAATCTCTGCGCTGCTTTGCAAGATGCAATGCAAATGTAGTTCCATAGCATTTAGACGTTTCCTGTACCCATGTAGAAGGGTTGTATGGGGAAACCATGTGTGATATTGAAAGACAAAAACACTGAGGCTGTAAACCTACCAAGTTGTCATTATTTCAGTATATTCCACTGTCGCATTACATAGAACACTGTATATATATATATCTGTTGATCAGATGATTTGGAACATTTGTGTAGTAACATAATAAAAGGATGATAAACATTCCCACTAGTATAGATCATAACATAATACGCACCGAGAAACCCCGACATATTAGCTACCATTTTCGTGAAATTTCTGCTTCAACTTGTTTAGATCAGCTGTTTAGTAAATGTCAATTTAGTTGTAGATTGTTTCTGATCCGGCTGATGTTGTCGAAGATCTTTCAAATATCCAATGTAATGGACATATGTAGTTCAATGTTTCAAGTTAAGTGTATCTTTTACAGGTCATTTCCAGTATAGAGCGAGGCATACGAAATAATCAAAAGCTGCTCAGTTATACATGTACATAATAACAGATTTTATTAACCGGACCAGCTATGCTATTTGTTTGCAAATCCCTATACAACTTTGGGGCAAATTCAAAGTTTGTTTTGCAATTTTTTTGAAAGCCACTATTTTTGATTTTTATGGTATTCACGGTATTGTCATTACTGCATGCCGAAAGATGCCAATGTTGTGACCGGTCTTTGATCATGCTGATAGCTGAAAATCGTGGTACATTCTACATCTGAATTGACACGGAAAAATATTACTGTTGAAGAAGAAATCTGCCTCAAAGGATATGGATTATAATGTGCTTTGTTTGTCCTGATTATTAAGTGAAAATTTCTTAAATATGTGGTCTCTTCTCAGTTTAAAATTCTGATCCTGGAGATGGGAATAATAAAATTACTTCCAGGTATGGATTGAAGTTTTCTGGTTTGTGTATTTTGTGTTAGGCCAATGTTATACTATGGTAAGAATATGGTAAAGGACCCATTGCATCTTTACACGGGTGCCCCAGTTAGTTGCCTCTTACAACAATCGGTCGGAGAAGCAGAGGTCCTGAAATTCTTGCCATGACCTGGAGGCTGCTGTCTTACGGGCCTACGGGTACACTCATGAATGACCTTGACCTATATTTGAAGCTCCGTGGTCAAAATGTGATAAGCATGGTGAAGAGTAGTGAAAACCCCATGGATGATGTGACCTTAATTATTTCTGATGACCATGATGTGCTCCGACCTCTTGTCAGATCTGTACAAGAACAATAGAAACAGTTCAAGTCATTACAAAATTACCACCTTCACCGTGTGTCGACAAAAAAGAACTGGAATTCTGCTATTGAGAAATTTTATTTCATAGCAAATTAACAATATTGTAGTAGAAATATCAGAATCAACAAACATATACAATATAATTAGGCTTATAAGCAGTCATTGAAAATTCATTTTCCCTGTCCTACGAACAATAATCTGTGGCATTATGTGCCTCTCCACCCGATTCAGCAGGTCATTGGGCAATGATGGAACAGAAGTGTAGTACATCATTTTACTTGATATGTGAAAGTAACAATACAGATAGGCTGGCATACAATGAGCAGGATTACTGTCAATACAGAATAATCCAAGATAATTTACTTGTACAACACATATCACATTAGACCAATTGACTTTGCCTCTGGCTCCACTTATTTTGTGTTTCTCTGCAGGACTAGTGAATCAACAAACATTATCATAGTACATGATGTAGTTGGGTCTACACAATATCGGTCTTGCACAGGCTGAGAATCGTCGTTAAAACTGTCTATATTCATTTGTCCCTAAGCTACAACATGGAAGCATGTTTCTAATCAATGAAATTACTCACTTTGGTTTTACATGTATGCATCAACTTACCCCACTCTATGAAGAAGTATCATTATACTTAAATATCCTCATAAATATTTTGGCAACTTATGTTGAAAATATGTCGGATATCGCTGTAAGAGACATTGCTCCAAGGTGGAGTACAGTCCTAAAGTAAGAATGAATATCAACTCAGAAATCCACAAGTGAAGCCCAGATCTGGTCAAGCCTCACTGCGAACAGAGTCCGCAAATTCAAGCAGAAATGGGGTTTAATCCAAAGGAAATTTTGGTGGCCCTGGGCAGCTGGGCAAAGGACTATTTTGCACCCTGACCCAGCAATAATTATATATTCCTCATAGTGTTTGTATATGTAGATTATCACATATTTTCCTCAATTAATGGAGAATGGAACATGTACATGACAAAATTATTGTAGAGTATTGATACATGTGTCAAAACAGGAAGAACATTTCAGGATATTACATGTATATTAAGGTACAATTGTAATAATTCATAATCCCACAAATTATATTCATCTTCATAGCATTCCAAATGGGGAAGCACAGTAGAAAACAAGACAAAAAGTGTTAAAGTGAAATATAATCAGTATCAATTAAAAGTATGCAGCCCGAGCAGGTTTATAATAATTCATCATTGGCCCCAATAAAAAATGTAATTATTTAAAAATAATTAAGTACTGTAACGTAATTACATAATTGGGATCTGGCAATTCAGATCTGCCGGTAATTGAGCAAAGCTGCGGATCTGCCAGTTTTCTATTAAAACAAATCTATATCTTCCTATTCCACATGAACAATAAACAATTGTTTTTATCAGCAATAGGCCATATGACCGGAAATAGTGAAGGCGACAATTGAAGGATTAAAGTTGACAAGATATCATTCACCACCATAGGCTTTTGGAGACTTATTCTACCATCCTACATATATAATCTTGATTAATACTCCAAGTGGATTACTTGCCCATCCATTCTCTACAGCCTGTTGTTTTTTTTCATCTGTTGGAGATCATAGGAACTTACTGATGGACAGTCCATACTATTAGATGAATATGACCTCGAACTGTAATCATATAAAGCCGAGAGTATAATCACATTTTGACTGATCAGAAGAAATGGCTCAATCTAGCCCATTTTTAATAGGTTTCTGCTTCGTCATTACATGCATGTTATTGTGTGGTGTAAATTTAGTGATCCTCAGTCGTTCTGGATATATGGTGGAAATAATTCAATTAACATACTTTGACCTCTTGACTCAGACCCATTTTCAAAGGGCTGAATTGGTAATTTTAGCGACCAAATGCATGTGTGACAATTTAGTGAACCTAGGCAATTATTCTCGACAGAGGGTGGCAAAGAGAAAACAGCGACAGACTCACAGACGTACGTCTAGTTTTAATGAGAGTTATCTCGATCACTATTTTTTTTTTTCTCAAGGAGAGCTTTCAATCACTCTCCTGGAAACAACTACCATTGCAATGGAGAGTGATATTGAATTGGAGAGAGTGATCACTCTCGCATATCACTTGTGAAAACCAAAATTCAACAAGATTGATCAACTGCTCTCGCATATTTTTCAAATACACGAGTCTGCAATATTCGAAGGCCAATTTTGGCTGAGGAGTATAAAAAAAGTGTTTCAAACCTGGAAGAATGCATGCTGCCATACTGACTGCATATATTCTAGCTCTGGAACTCTCAGAGAGGGAGACAATTGAATTGAATGTCTTGTCTGGAACACTTGGCAAAATGATGATGACAAATGGTGATTGGAGTGGATGGCAAGGACAGTGATTCTATAGATAACCAGTTTAAATGTCCAATTTACCAGTAGCGTACAATTAAGCCTGATAAACTTTTGACCATGGTTATTGAGTTACCACCTGTTGGTATGGACCAAAGTATAGAAGTCCCTTCAATGATATTTCCATGTAAATTACCTTTTATTGAAGACCATTTGCCTTAACAAGAAACCACTTTTCTGATACCCTCTCACCCCCCACCCCACCCCAATCAATGTAATTAACCAAATTAACAATGGTAACGAGCCCCTGTAGGTTTCACTGTATGTTCTTCTTACAATGCAGTTCCCAGAAATATTTTTGAAAATATTTTACACTATCATTACATTCAAGTGCATGTGAATAAATGTGTCATAAATATGGTCTAATTATATATGACAACATGGACAAGGGTCATCTGAGACGCATGGGTACAATAACGTGACCATGAAGATCTGCTGATAAATTCAGTGTACATTGAGCAACTCAGTGTAAATCTTAAAATGAAACGTGTGCTACATGTAGCTGTCACATATTACATAAACATGATAAACTGAGGGATGATAAAACAAGTTTATAAGACTCGGGGCTATCAATTTCAAGATATAGAGAAGATAATGTTCATGTTGATAAAATGTAAGTAACCGGTGCCAGAGTGACTAAAACTTCATTTAGAAGAATACTTTTGTCCAATTTGAAAGGTAAAAACCTTAAATATATATGTTAAATATGTATAAAATCACATCTCATGGCATACTGATACCAAACAGGAGTAATCAATGTGAGCTTCCATTTTATAAATGCATTAATGACCAAGGGTTCAAGGGTGGCACTTAAGAATAAGTTTAATGGTTACGAGCTTTCGCAGATAGTGGCTATCTGATTTGTCCGGTGATGTCTGTTTACGGTTTATCTAACAGGGAAGCAATAGAGACACTGCAGAATATGAAGTTGAATAAAGACGAGAAAAGACCTGATCACATCCTCTGATAGAAAATGTTTCACTCTAAAATTTTAGGATTTTCAACAAATCTGACAGTTAAAATGCAAATGTGTATGAATACCAATTAATATTACATGAAAAGGCATACATGTATATTTTAGTTTTGAAATGCACAGAGGCTAGCTAAGAAGTGATCAGATACAATCACTCGCTTTCATTTGTCAATTAAACAATTGAGATATTTACCCAGGAAAATAATTATAAATCCATTCAACAGTTTTTAAAATGTTCCTATGTCATGTCGGACACTGAATATTGTAGGGTAATACCTCTGATAATTGAATTCCAGAATAACAGATCCACCTGGCCACAATTACTTATTACACAGAATAACAGATCCACCTGGCCACAATTACTTATTACACAGAATAAAAGATCCACCTGGCCACAATTACTTATTACACAGAATAACAGATCCACCTGGCCACAATTACTTATTACACAGAATAACAGATCCACCTGGCCACAATTACTTATTACACAGAATAACAGATCCACCTGGCCACAATTACTTATTACACAGAATAACAGATCCACCTGGCCACAATTACTTATTACATAAAAAATATCTTGCTAATAGTTATCACATTTTATTCTCAGTTAATGGAGAATACGGTAATCCCTCTAGTAATTCAATCCTCAATTCCAGGAGTGGTTCCTATAAATATGTTCACCCTCAACAATCATTGAAATATAAAGGAAGAAATAATGCATTATATGCATGATTTTGAACTATTTTTTTCACAACTTTCTGTCCTAATAAATTTGATCACCCCCAAATATTATGGTGTGAAATTTCACCTCCTGTGATTGAATTATTAGAGGGATTACCGTATATCATCTCGATCATGTGAACAGGTCGAGAACATATACATGTACATTGTATGCCCAAACATAATACTGTTGATAAATAGATTACATGTAATATCAGAAGTAAATGAACTGGAAGTCTATAACCTTGGACTATAGCTAGAATGCACTGTCCGCCTTTTAATGTGTCGCAGATTCGCAAAGAGTGATGCATCTCAGGCTTTGAGCCGAGGCTAGAATTCAAATATCAGCCAATGAAATGTACATAATTAGTCTCATCCATAATACCCCGTATGCCGACTCCATATTTTGCCTTTTGTGTGTGGAGACTGTGAGAGTCTGATGGGTCAGTCGGTTTGACGAGTGTCTTTGTATTCAAAGCTAGCCTAAACTAATGTCAGAGACTTGTATTTCATTTGCTTCTGATTACATGGAAGCTTATTTGTGATATGGAGAAAAAAAAACAGATAACAATCTCATCAGCAAAAATACAAGTACAGGATTCAGAAAGCTGACGATTTTTGAAGCACTCGACTATCAATACGTAGAAAACAATTGGTTTACAATTCTTGTAGGGTACAGACGCCGTATTCCAGATACATTCGGCAAAGCAACACATTCTCCAATATCTGGATGTATGCAGATACACATACTTTAGTTCACCAGTATTATGATGGATACATTGCTGGATCCAGAAATTGTAGCAGATTCGTGAAAGTGGGAGCCATGTTAAAGGTGAACTGCAAAGCTTTTAATTGTATCTAAAATGTTGTTTATATACATCTTGTCTTATGTGACATAACTTTTATACGTTTTTGGGGCAAATATATTTTGCAAAATTGTACTAATAACAATATTTAAGTTATCCCGTTATAAATCCGTCTTGAAAACTTGCATCGCTTGTCTCTCTTGGTTTGTAGAACGTTATGACGTTATAGCGGTCTCCTTCATTCAAGTTTTATTTAAATGTGACATCATGCTACGTCGGATGAATGAGCGAGGACCACTATAACGTCATGACGTTCCAAAAACAATGGGAGGCAAGCGATGACGTTTTTAAAAGTTCTGGCTCTCGTTTTCTGGTGGTATAAGTTTTGACTTTCTAATATACCCAAAATAAAACAATAACCCACAGAACTATTACCACACATATTTGTAACAACTATAGACTGAAGTTCTTGTTTTATGACATTTATACAGAACATTGGAAAGCTTTTCAGTTCACCTTTAACAATGACCTTTTGTAAGTGGGTTGCATAATACAGGTAACTTCAGACATGTATCATATTACACACATGTAGGAATGAAACATGTCTGAAGTGGCCAACCTTCTCCTAAGTTGACCAGGTCTGTTTTCAGCGAGTTGTCAAAACAAGTTGCGGTATTGCTTTGGGGGTTTTTTCTTTTACTTTCAGGTCGACAGACTGATGTAATCGCTCGAAAACAATACAGTAACACTATAAGTTCAATATAAGCAAAATCTTACGATGAAAACAAATTGATTATCTTCAAATATGATGGATTTTGCCAACTGTCTGCGAAGTCCCCCGACTGCACAAAATTATCCGACTTTACCCTACCATGATATATTGTGCTGTGAATCCTCTGGATAGATACTCAGCCTTACAATGAATTCCATCTCAACTACAATTAAGGAAGTTGAGGACGTTCATTTCTAGAGATTGATTTTTTTTTAAATTTCAGTGTTTATTCATAGGTGATCAATGAAAAAAAATGGGGGTTCATCATATTCGCTAAAAAATATGGCAGTCAAATGTACATGTATGTGTATCACTTAAAAGTCAAAACACTGAATACATAGGGAGATTTGTTTTTTTTTCTTGCTTGATGCTAATTAAATCCAAAGGTCAAATTTTTCCCCATTTTCCTATATAATATTAAAACACAGTTCTTGTTGAATATGTAATAAAACAAGCATTCTGAGAACCCCCAACATCTCGCCTTGCGGGATCATCCGCCGAAGGTGCAGCAGTATTGAAAGCATACATGTAGAGCAAACAATAAGGTCTGGAATAGGTGATGTGGTACAAACAATAATGTCTGGAATAGATTATCTGGTACAGACAATAACATCAGTCCCATGTGGGATTACTGGCATATAAGTTAATCCCATGTAGGATCGATAGGTCAGTGCCGTCGGATTACTGGTGCATAGGGCAGTCCAGTGTGAGATTACTGCTGGATAGGTCAGTCCCATGTGAGATTACTGCTGGATAGGCCAGTCCTGTGTAGGATTACTGCTGGATGGACCAGTCCCATGTGTTATTACTGATGGATAGACCAGTCCCCTGTGGGATTACTGCTGGATAGTCCAGTCCCAAGTGGGATTACTGCTGGATAGGCCAGTCCTGTCTGGGATTACTGCTGGATAGGCCAGTCCTGTGTAGGATTACTGCTGGATGGACCAGTCCCACGTGTTATTACTGATGGATAGTCCAGTCCCCTGTGGGATTACTGCTGGATAGTCCAGTCCCAAGTGGGATTAATGCTGGATAGGACAGTCCAGTGTGGGACTACTGCTGCATAGGCAGTCCAGTGTGGGGTTACTGCTGCATACAGCAATCCTGTGTGGGATTATGGCTGGGGAGGCCAGTTCCATGTGGGATTACTGCTGGATAGGCTAAACCTGTGTGGGATTACAGTGGGATAGGTCAGTTCCATGTAGGATTGTGGCTGGATATGTCAGTGCCATGTGGGATTAGTGCTGCATATTGCAGTCCAGTGTCATATTACTTCTTCATAGGTCAGTCCCGTGTGAGATTACTGCTGCATAGGCCAGTCCCGTGTGGAATTACTGCTGGATAGGCCAGTCCAGTCTGGGATTACTGCTGGATAGGTCAGTCCCGTGTGGCATTACTGCTGGATACATGTAGGCCAGTGCCATTTGGGATTACTAGGTCAGTCCTGTGTGAGATTACTGCTGGATAGCCCAGTCCCAAATGGGATTACTGCTGTATAGACCAGTCCGGTCTGGGATTACTGCTGGATAGTTGAGTTCCGTATGGGATTACTGCTGGATAGGTCAGTCCTATGTGGCATAACTGCTGGATAGGCCAGTGCCATTTGGGAATAAGGCTGGATAGGTCAGTCCAGTGTGGGATTACTGCGGGAGAGCTGTGACCTACAAAAATATGAAACATGTCACCAAGTTTTATAATCATCCCACGAAAGGTTCAACAAACTTGCCATGTACAGATCTACATGTAAATTTTTGGCCAACAAAAACCTTATCAATGGAAATGTACAAAGTCTAAACTGCAATAATTAGGATCAAAATTCATATTTAATGTCATATTTCTTAAATAGCACATGCACATCCTCGAATCACATTGAACTTGGTTAGCAAGTGTCAAACTCATCCAATGAAAGCCGACAGCTTCAGAAAACTTTCCATGTACAGGTGTACATGTTTTTATTGGCAGATTACTTAGACAAAACCCTCAAAATTTGAACAAAAATTAATATTTCGATATTTCAAAAATAGCACAGGTACATTCTCTAATCATAAGAAACATGTGTACCAAGTTTCGTAATCATCCAATGACAGCTGACAACTGCAGCAAACTTACCATGTACATGTATATGTATACATATAGAGGCCTACATGTACAATTCACTTAAACAGAAAGCTCATCGTTTGCCATAATTTGAAGAAAAATTAATATTTCATCTCAAAAATAGCACACATACAGCCTCCAATCATAAGAAACATGTGTACCAAGTTTCGTAATCATCCAATGGGAGCTGACAACTGCAGCAAACTTACCATGTACATGTATACTACCTCTACATGTACAATTTACCTAAACAGAAAACTATCATTTGCCATAATTTGGAGAAAAGTTAATAGGTGTTACATCCTCTAATCATAAGACACATGTGTACCAAGTTTCATAATCATCCAATGACAGCTGACAACTGCAACAAACTTTCTATGTACAGATGTACATGTGTACTTCAGCTAAACGCAAAACTCTATCATAGGGATTTTAACATTGGAGCACCCCAGGGGTAGTACCCCCAGGTGGCATACTCACCCCCCATATTTTTTTTATTTTTTAAATATTTTTTCTAATTTTTCTAGATTTTTTTTTGAATTTGCTAAACCAAAAACCTTATCATTTCCAGGCAGGGGACACCGACACCGACTCTGACAACCGACAACCGCCACCGCCACCCTCTTTCCCCCCCTCACAATACCTCCCCTTTACTTCACAAGGCGAGATAAAAAGGGGAACGTCATGCTTTCTTAGAAAATATTAGCAGTATAACAGATAAACTGAACCTTTCCAGTCCTATTTCCAGGAGGGTGCGGGAAATCAGAGGGCAGGGAATATTATTGAGGTTCATTTATTAGCCATTTACAAGTTTCCTTTTAGTTGAAAGTGAAAGTGAATTTTGGGGGATTACAGAGGAATAATTTTCAACCTTCGAAGCACTTTGAAACGGTCCAACCTTTTGGTCAGTCTTGTATGCAAAAATGGTTCTGTTGTGTCTTTTGTTGACTTTTATCCTGTTTTGAGAGGTCTGGGTACTTTTGTTAGGAAATTCAGCTGAAAAAATCGACATTAGAGCAGTGAAATGAACGTTCTCTAGTCTACTCCCTCCCTTAAGTCAAGCAGGTGTTGAAAAGACCCTTTTAAAATTTTCTGTGTTTTAAAACATGCAACTCATTTAACCATTTCGAAAATATGCATAAAATTATGCTTGACCAGCGAGCTGTGAAACTGGTATATACTTAGGTGCTTCTTTTTGCCTTATACTTTGACCTTAGACAATATGTCAAGGCCAGTAAACTTTGATATAGTTCAAAATTTGCCCGAGGGGTAAAAAACAAAAACACCTTTGGAGGTCAACAGAGCAGCCAGGCTTTATACTGTTGAAATGAGCATGTAGCATTTAGCTAAAATATCGTATCTCGGTGCTAAGAAGCAATTCAACAGTCAAATGATCAGATGGTAGTCAATTTAACTACCAATCAACAGAATTGTTGATGAGCATCATACAGAAAACATGGAAATGTACAAGTCATGCACATTAATAATATACGATAATGTAAATATAAAATCTCAAAAGTCTGGATTAATTATATAAGCTTATGGCTCATTTGGAATACAATTTATTATTGTCAAATAAATTAATTTGAATCTTCAAGATTAATACCATAATATTTATGTAATATTTATATAGTGGCTACAACATCCGAGACATATATCCCCGTAACATGTACATTAATTTATCACACAGGAGACGTACAAGGTATTTCGATGCAGTAAAATGACACAGAAATAATGCAGACTAGGTCTATCGCTATAATTGCATAATATTATGCATACATGTACAGCCCTCGCAAATAACCTCAGAAAATGCCAACCGTTGTATTATATGCTGATGCAAAATGACTTTACCACGCCATTTTTCTTGCAGAGGCAGTCGAGAAATAAGTTCACATGTCATTGCTGATGAGGTAAAAAGTGCTGAGGTAAATTCTATCTTATTAATTCTGCCTCAGCAATGTTTTTGCTGATATTCATTCCTTCTTTTTGAGGGCTACATGTACTAAAAGTCCTAAAACATCCCAGTGCAAGCTTACATCAAAATTTAGATAGCTACAAATTGAAATATCACTGGAATAATCAGGATAATATTCATTACAGCACTAAACATGCTAACAAGAATTTAAAAGATGGGGCTACACCTAATATCTTCTGTTTGCTTCACCTCTGGACACGATCTACCCTATTTCTTCTAATTTTTCAACAGCATTTTCAGACTTAGAAGCAGAAAAATCCATCTTTATGTCAACTGAGACTAAATACTGTGGCATGGATAGGTTATTTATCCCAAGAACTGAAAAGACAGCTGGTGAAATTTGTAGAATATTATAGCAGAACTTCTCTCTGCAGAGGCCGACAGTTTGCTTTACCTCAGCCATTGTTAGCATGATATTATTAATTTGTGGATTAATGGTCCAAATTCAACATGCACATCAGACATATCCGAGCTAATATATTCCCATCTGACTAAATATGATTCTAAAACTGATCAGGCATGTCTGGCTTAACTGAAAAATATTATAAAATAAAAGACATGATCCCTGCAATAGCTACATGGCACAATTTCTTGAAAGACTTGATAAAAATACATGAAAACATCACTTTCAAACAATGTCAAAATATATGGGATTAGACCTTATTGAAAGAAATGTATTGATTGATAATAAATTAAACAATACTCTTCTACATGTATGATATATTATGGAGTATTTATATTTGTTCTATTATCAGTGACTTCATTTTGAGTGCATACACAAACCGTCAATATCTTGTATACCGATAGGGCATTTTAGACGTCCGCATATACAAGACAATTTTATGTACCGTATAACAACTTGTTTATCATATTATTGCTCTGGAGCAGATTTAGCATTGAAAATGTTGGGAAGTACATGTAGGCATAACTCAAGCATGTTCAGGGGTGGATATAGGATTGGGCATAGGTTACATTCAAATTTGAGCTGGTTACCACACATGTTATTAGCATGTTGCAGTTAAAGGTGAAATGCAAAGGTTTTTAGATTCTCATCTTTATATTTTACATGTATATACATGTAGGTTGAATAATTATAGAAATATGGATCTACTTGCTTGGTTTAATTTGATGAACTTTGTCTGCTGCAAGCTTTTACAAAGTTGGTACGCCAAGCCCAGCTGAATTCTGCAAGCTTTTACAGAGTTGGTACTCAGCCAAGCCCAGCCACTCCCTGCAAGCTTTTACAGAGTTGGTACGCCAAGCCCAGCTGAATTCTGCAAGCTTTTACAGAGTTGGTACGCCAAGCCCAGCTGAATTCTGCAAGCTTTTACAGAGTTGGTACGCCAAGCCCAGCTTAATTCTGCAAGCTTTTACAGAGTTGGTACGCCAAGCCCAGCTGAATTCTGCAAGCTTTTACAGAGTTGGTACGCCAAGCCCAGCTTAATTCTGCAAGCTTTTACAGAGTTGGTACGCCAAGCCCAGCTGAATTCTGCAAGCCATCATCACTTATCTTTCCTAATTGATTATGATGTCACATCAGACCAACCTTCACAGGACTGAGTGTTACAAGTATTGACGTCCAACCAGGTGGTCTGATGTGATGTCACAAACCAGCGTCGAACAGGGGCAGATAACTGAGGTGCATTTCTTTTCTAAATCAGCCAGGCTTGCGATCTCAACTTTGGAGCATTTTTTTAAAGCTACTAGGAGACAAACTACTTCAAATAAAACCCCAAAAGGTAAAGAGGCTGATAGTTCCAACATTAACTATCTCGTGAAGGACATAAAAAGAAAAATATGAAATCAGAAAACCTTTGCATTTCACCTTTAACATTGCAGTGTAAACTAGAGGTTCCGCTTTGACCCTTGAGTTGCCGCTCCGGCATGAAGCCTGTGCTGGTTGTTTTTTTAAGCAAAAACATACGTCTCCCCCAACCTCCCACCATGCCTTGAGTGGGCACATAATTTAAGGGAAAGTGCTATAAAATGAATGTATCCTAAACAAAGCTGCGCATCTAAAAATATGAATTACAAAGAGGCGATTTTCATTGTTGCAGTAACCCAGTGAGGAGTCGGGATTTATATAGCAATGAGTGGATTGCCGCCATCTACAGTGTCCAACCGATACATGTGGAATACATGTAATTGTGAAGCATCAACTATTTCGAAACTGATCACATTAGGAAAGATGCAAAACATACGAGAGCCACACCTATAGTATACATGCTGTACCGTATAGAAGTTTCATGCATCTGCCTTCAGTAGTTTCCAAGATATGGAGTGAACAAAAATTGGACAGACAGATAAGCACATTTTGCATGGACCCACACAAGCACTAGCTCACACCAACACCTAATTAGATCATAAGGCCATTTCATTGAAGCTTCCATCCAAGTTTGATGAAATTTCATCCAGTAGTTCTCCACATATCTTGTAGACAAGAGTAGTCCTGTACATACATGTAACAAAGCTGGACATCAGAAACAGATGGATGCACGCAAACAAACCAAAACCTAATCAGATGAGGAGGCCATCACGATAAAGCTGCCATCGAAGTTGGACACGAACGAATGCTCGCACACACACACCAAAACCTAATCAAATGAGGGGGCCATCCCACTGAAGCTTCCATCCAAGTTTGGTGAAATTCCATCCAGTAGTTCTCAAGATATCTTGCAGACAAGGCCTGTATACACATGGACGGACGGACGATGGACAAGGATAAATGCACACACCCACCCAAACCTAATCAAATGAGGGGGCTATCCCAATGAACCTTCCATCCAAGTTTGGTGAAATTCTGTCCAGTAGTTCTTCAGATATCTTGCAGAAAGGGCCTGTATACATATATATACATATACATGTACAAGTACATGGGCAGAGGGATGGAAACCGACATGGATGAATGCATGCACACACACCAAAACCTAATCAAATGAGAGGGCTATCCCAATGAAGCTTCCATCCAAGTTTGGTGAAATTCCGTCCAGTAGTTCTCAGGATATCTTGCAGACAAGGCCCGTATACACGTACAAGTAGATGGACGGACGGACGGACACCGGACACGGATGAATGCATGCACACACACCAAAACCTAATCAAATGAGGGGGCTAACCCAATGAAGCTTCCATCCAAGTTCGGTGAAATTCCGTCCAGTAGTTCTCAGGATATCTTGCAGACAAGGCCCGTATACACGTACAAGTAGATGGACGGACGGACGGACACCGGACACGGGTGAATGCATGCACACAAACCAAAACCTAATCAAATGAGGGGGCTATCCCACTGAAGCTTCCATCCAAGTTTGGTGAAATTCCCTCCAGTAGTTCTGAAGATATCTTGCAGACAAGGCCTGTATATACATGTACAAGTAGATGGACGGACGGACGGACACCGGACACGGATGAATGCACGCACACACACCAAAACCTAATCAAATGAGGGTGCTATCCCAATGAAGCTTCCATCCAAGTTTGGTGAAATTCCATCCAGTAGTTCTCAAGATATCTTGCAGACAAGGCCTGTATATTCATGTATAGATGGACGGACGGACGGACACGTCACCGGACACGGATGAATGCACGCACACACACCAAAACCTAATCAAATGAGGGGGCTATCCCAATGAAGCTTCCATCCAAGTTTGGTGAAATTCCATCCAGTAGTTCTCAAGATATCTTGCAGACAAGGCATCCAGACATCCATCCAGACATCCAGACATCCAACCAGACAGACAGACAGCACAAACACTAGATGTCTCCCCCCAACATAGTTGGGGGAGACATAATAAAGACCTGAAGACCTGAATTCCCCTAATAATTCAATCACAGGAAGTTCACTTCTGAGCTCAGTTATTTAAACACAGAGAAAAAGTAACATTCCCATTCTTCATTCAAATTGAAGAAAAGTCATGACAAAATGTGATACTTTGTAGCTGGTTCCATCAAGAATATCCATTTTTGCTGCACTTCCGGTGATCGAATTATTAGGGGAATTACTAGTTTTCTGCAAGTGGTAACCTAGCAACCTGAACAATGGGTTACCACTTAGTTTCAGCCTTGTACATGTACCTCCAACTAAACGTCAGCACTTCAGACAATGCCAGATCAATAAACATGATATTCAAATATGCAGTTATCCATAAAATTGCCTTGTGTATTACGGTACACTAAATTTTTGTAACAGCATGTAGCCCGACACATGTGCAGTGCTTGTGGATACGAGTGAGTGGTTACCTCCAGGTCTTAACGCTTTAGTGCTGCAAGTGAATTTGTCGGCATAAAAAATTAATACTCTGCCATTAGTTCACCTATTTAGAGACTTTAATGTTTTTATGTTCATCACCTGATAGCATGTGGCAAGAATATATGCTACACATACATGTAGGTAGCTTAATTGTGAAAAAAACCCTGAGGTCTCCGGTCATAAAGATTCATGTACAAACACAAAGATCAGAAAGCTTTGCCACCATTTTTGGGTATTTATCATGCATGCAATGCACTGTGGTAAAAGTGGCACATCTACAAAATGACACAATTGTCATGATTGTGTGACCCAGCCATGAAGCATTGTCAGATTCTATGAAAACCTCTGGCAATCTGTCATATATATACGTGACCAATATCAACTAGTGGAAATGTGACCAAACAAGATACATGTACAGGTAATGTATATGTACGATGTAAGGCAAAGCAACCAGCTTCTTCTGTGACCTTCCATGCATCAGCTTGGTAACATACGTACCCACTTTATTACCCACTGTTCTCACAAGACTGACCCATTAAATATTTAGTGTAACTGTTTGATATCACAATGCTTGGCAAAATAAATTCTCAGCTATTAACCATGTTAACTCTACGGCCATTCAGTCTTCAAACGGGCAGCCACTAATCCATCAATGGAGATTAAGGTAAACAAATGTACATGCCCATGGTCATGCAGGTAGCCATTTTCACAGACCCATTCAAATCACATCTCGAACATGTCGAAAGAGATTTGCCCTGGTCTGCTGTTAGCCCTGCAAAACGAGGGCAGTGGGTGATAGCCGTCTGTGCCAGTGAAGCTGTTTTACATCTGAATGTCAATAGCCAATCATGAGCTCGACTGTTGTTTTGACAGCTGACAAAGATTAAAACTTTTTTCCATCCAGTGAGCTCGGTGTTCATTTCTCGCACACTAGACAATTTCGATTCGTGAACAGTAAAGCCACAGGTGCTTCTGCTTGATTGAAGCTCCTTAAATCTTAAATAGGGAATGAAGAGTCCCGAGTACATATCTAGCAATATGTAAAACAGACACCTGCGAATGGAAGATAGCAAATTTGTTGGAAACTATTGCTGGTTCATTGGACGCTCGGCTTGTATCTTTTATTGCTAACACAGAATAGATTCATTCAGGATCAAAGTCTCTCAGCTTTAAGGAGCGATATCACACTCGCTCTCCATCACTCTCCTAAATTTTCCTCCCAAGTGAGCAGTTGATCACTCTCCTCAAAACTGCAAATGGAATGAAGAGAGATATTGGACAGTTATCACTCTCGCATCAATCATGCAACACTAGGCTGATCAACAGCTCTCGCCAATAGACTGATCGCACAATGTATAATAAACCTTCAGCACTGGACCTTCTCACAAGGGAGTCCCGTTCACCTCCAGATCCCCATTGGCCTGACGGGGAGGGTCAGTCTGGCGGGTAGGGTTTGTAATGTCCAAGTATCCCAAAGACTTGATAGTTTTGTACTGATCAGGGATCTCCATTAAAGCATGCAGAGCAAACATGGTGTCCGGGTTTTTTGACTTGCTGATCACCCGGTGATAGTTCACGAACTGGAAGTTGTCAAATTTTCTTTGCGGGAGGTGGTCATCAAATTCCTCCATTGTTTCCCAGGGTCCATCCCCCACCCCCACCACCACAATACTCAGCGGGTAGTTCGACGCCTCAACAATGGCGTCCACGGTCGGTTTCTCTTCATTGACCTGACCGTCTGCGATCACGATCAACATGTGGTACGTCTTCTTGCTTTTCACGATACTTATCGCTTTACGTATCAGCGGTGCAAAGTTTGTGGGGCCACTCAGTGTTATCGTTTTGGCAATGTGGTTGTAACGTTCCAGTACATGCATGAAACCACTGCATTGCTTCTCATCACTGATGAATGGGAATACGCTATGACCCATAGTAGTTGTGTCTCCGAAGCCATAGGCTGGAATTAGATGGTCCGAGTCAAATGGCTCCAAGGTCTCCCCTAGAATGGAAATGACTTTTTGGTATGGGTTATAAATTTTTCCTGCTATTATCCTATGTAAATTTTGGCCACCGAATGTCTTTCGTCCTTGCCACTCGTTACTAGCCGTGAAATCCACGCCGATCACTAAATTACATTCTTCAAGTCCAGCACGCTTACATGCCCGACTGACTTCTTTGAAAGTGTGAAAGTGATCTTCGAATGCATAAAAACGACTGAATGCATTGTCTTTGAGGCCGAGCAGAGCGAAAAGTGATGGCTCGGCACGTTCCCATGCACTCGTTAAAGAATCTTCATCACTTCGCTCCTCCTTATCATCATCTTTCGGTTTGAAGAGCATAAAGAGCACCAAGCCTACCACCACCGCCACACAGTACATTAACAACGACAACAAGCTCATACTCATCGCCGAGCCTCATTTATTCCATCCGCTCCAGGACGAAATCTGCAAATCAGACATGGAATGCAATGAGATACATGTACATGTACAGAAAGGGAATGATCTTCCGTGAATCACTGCTGCTCTTTGTGATGGGAGGTACGAAAATCTGCTCCTTTACCTCGGTTTCATTTTTTGTATTTTACTCACTTATTTTCAAATAATGGGAAATATTCCAGGAAAGTAACTTTGTTTGAAAAAAAACTATTTGGAAGGCAATATCTGATTATATTTTTCAAATATGACATGGATGAAAAAAGCTCCTGTCTATATTTTAATATCCAGGCATAAATAATAATTGAACAATGAAATACTTTAACTAATGTGAGGGCCACGAGTAGCCTACTTTAATACCATGTAAGTTTCATGTACAAGGGGGAAAACAAAAACCCTGAGTCCAAATTAGGCTATGTACTCTACCTGATTATCAATGCGTCATTAACAAGAATGACAATTTGAAAGGAAGCAATTACAGTTAAATGAATTATAATCTGCAAGTTTCAAGAAAAATATATTAGCCATCCGATCAGCGGAAATAGAAACGGGAATCTCTCAACTCACCCCATCAGACCTGTCTGAATAAGTGTGGAATACTGCTCTTACCATATGTATACTGGGAGTCGTGCCAGCCTGTAATGACTGTTTACCATAATTAATTGTTCCCTATGATTACATGTACTAGGTCAACCAACTGATTAAACAATTACAGAATGTGTTAATCACGGCCTACATTAATTATTAAATTGTGAGGAACAAATTGAGACTTATGTGTTACAAGTAATTTATCTCATGCCAATTACACAATGACATAGTGACAGGGTGACTGTGGCTCACTTACCTGGCAACTACATGCTCAAACAGAATTAATTGACATGCCAGTTTTCCACCATAACAGCCTATCAGTACTTCCTGCATATTCACCGGGCACAGGCCTGCTCGAGACTGTAGTCCCACTTTACTCCTGCATGTAGTTCAATGTCGACAGTCATTTCCCACCAGTCCAAGGACTTCCTGAATAATACAACATATCTGTAAAGACATATAGGATAACACAATGTAAATACACTGATTGCTTGTCATGGGAGCACAGGCGTGAAGTCATTCATATAATATAACTCATAAAAATATATGAAGCGCTATTTTTTCCCCTATTTTCTTATCTCTTCTCAGTTATGCCAAATACATTCATACACTTTTTTATATATATATACAGTATCCGGCATGTAAAATCTACGTCCCATACACTGATGCTGAAAATGAGCCTTCTAGAGCCAAGTGCCTATAGAAACATTCGTTATGTGGCCCAAAGCGTCCAGTCCAGTCACTGTTGGATTAGTTTACAATCCGAGGCTTGGTCAATCTCGATCCACTCTAGACTCGCATTGATTTTTTCTCATACAGAGATCGAGGTTCCACATGATTTCCCTGTGCACATATGTATACATTACGTTCAAACAGGTTCTCACAGGGCCTGTTGAGTGAGGGTAAACATTATGGGATGAACCAGCTGGTACAGAGAATGATTGAAATAATCCAATAAATATCATCAAGATAGATTACACTGTGCTGATCGAAAATTCATAAGCAGTATTACCATACACACAACATGTTTACACAAATCCGTTACAGTATTGATGTACCGGCTGGAAGTACAAATATAAATGTATTTCACCAGCACCTGTCAATTTAAATATGGTAGGCCTATAAGGCTCATTAAAAAATAACAATTTATCATGACCCGTTCCCAAATTTGTCTCTGTCTCAAAGATTTGTTTTATTTATTATATTCGTTCTATGGTCGGCGTCATACTGCTTAATTCGTCCGATAAATATCATGCTGATCGAAAATCATTTAGTATTATCATATAATACACACAACATGTTTACACAAATAAAAAGTTACGACGCGTAACTGAGTTTGTTCAGGCATTCAGGAATGTTAGTTTGCCCAGGCAGTCCGCTAACTGCCTTTGTCTATAGCTTTCCCGCGAAGACCTACTGTTTATTCATAAGAGCGAGAAAGAGCCAATCACGGGTGCACAGGAAACCCACGTGACCCGGGACCACACAAAGATAATCTATACTTCTATTCACTCTTTAGCCGGTCTTTGGTGATACAACAGCGTCTTTAGAATTTGTCACAGCTTCGACCTCCTTCCTCCCCGCCACCTCCTTTATTATAGGCATGGGCGGTTCAACCCCACTTCCTTCATTTGGTCTTTTTTGGTCAGCCACATACTTTCCGTGTTACCAGCTATACTTTAATAAATACATTTTAGTTCACAACTTTCGATCTATTTCTGGTAACACGTACAGCTAAATTCTACTAAATTCAGGATTTTCAATCCATCCATTAAATAGCCACTAAATGTGGACTTTTGCTAAATTCTGGAATTTTAATTCATCCATTAAACAATCACTAAAAGTGGACTTTTTCTAAATTCACGATTTTCAATTCATTCATTAAATAGTCACGAAACGTGGCCTTAGTCGACCATACCCCAGTGTGTTTGTTGTTTCTTTATTCATTCGTCTCCAAGCTGAATGCAGGTACAAATCAGTTACAGTATTAATGTACCGGCTGGAAGTACAAATATAAATGTATAATTATTTCACCAGCACCCGTCAAGTTTCCTACGAAGTAGGCTCTCATTTGCAAATTGTCCGGTAATGAGTGAGTGGGTCAGTCCATCCGAATACTTTCGTAGGCAAAATAAGAACAACCGTTGACATTGGAACCTTGATTTTTGGCATGAAGGTGCATTAGGGACCAGCTAGTTCTGAGCGGACTAACTTTTGATGAAATTTGACCTACTTAGGTGACCTATAACATTACGCTTGGGCCCCCAAGTCATCTTCCTCACCCTACTTCGTAGGTCCTGTGGCGTTAGTCACACTACTCCTGTAAATATGGTATAAGGCTCATCAAAATAAAACCATTATCATCACCCGTTCCCAATTTTGTCCCTGTCTCAAAGATTTGTTTTATTTGTTATATTCGTTCTATGGCATCATACTGCTTAATTAATCCGATAAATATCATCAAGATAGATTACACTGTGCTGATCGAAAATCATAAGCAGTATTATCATATACACACAACATGTTTACACAAATCAGTTACAGTATTAATGTAGCGGGTGTAAATACAAATATAAATGTATTTCGCCAGCACCTGTCAATTTAAATATGGTATAAGGCTCATTAAAAAAAAACAATTTATCATCACCCGTTCCCAATTTTGTCTCTGCCCCAAAGAGATGTTTTTTTTAATTATATTCGTTCTACGGTGTCATACTGCTTTAGCAACATGTGCCCACAAACGCGGAAAATTCCATTTCACGAGTTTCGCCAGAGATTAAAGAGCTAATTCATGCATTACAGTTGTTAATGCTTCAAAAATTAATGAGAAAACAATCTGCAAACAGAATTAAAAGTTCACCCACCCCCTTCAGCTTATTTCAGTGCATATTTCATATAGAATACCTTGTGCCAAGAATAGAAATAGAAATAAAATCGACCCACCCGACCCCTTTTCTGGCATTCAGGTGAGGATAATGAATCATTAATTTTAATGCATGTGGGGAGTGAGTGATTGAGTGAATAGAATTAATGTCGCTTTCAACAATATTTCAGCTATATCACGACGAACCAACTATAAGTACCACCCAGCCCAGTTGTGTTCCTGCTATTTCAAAGAAGAAATCTTTGAAGCAGCATGGAACCAGACACCCTCCATCCACCCTATAAAACACTGAGGACAGCGCACAAGACAGACAGGACGCTTACATGGTGCAATAAAGACAAGTGATATTACAGTGCTAGACATCACATTATCAAGTTCCTGTTACCTCTCAGCAAAATGCATTGAAGCAACAGGAACCTGAATCCACCCAACCACCCGCTTAATGCATGTGGAAGACAATACAGTAACACCAAAAAATGAGTGATACTGAGTGAATGATGCTTTCAACAATATTTAAGTCATTCATGTATCATGACATTAGGCATGTTATGGGCCCCATGGGCGAGGTTCTATTCTTTGTTACATCCATCAGAGAACCACATGGGTGCCTCAGTCGCCTAGCTCTTTTTTTTTATGACAAACTGTCTGAGGAGCTGAGGTCCTTAAATTCTTACTGTGCCCTGGGGCGTGTGCAAAAAGGATAGAAAAGATAGAAATTCTAAACAAACTTGAAGATGCCAATGCTTTGAGCCATTTAACCTCCAGAAATCATATTTTTTCATTCCAGTAATTGTTTCCGGTTTTTCTGTCTCTTCTCGATTAAATGTCAAGTACATGTACATTCATATGCCTATATTATATATGTATACAGCATGCAGCTCTACGTCTCATACACTGAAACTGGAAATAAGCCTCCAAGAGGCAAGTGCCAGTACGCAGTATTTCAATATATGCCTGCATATGGTGCAGTGACCAGATTTAATATTTGCTATCCCACACTGAAATTTTGGTATGCAATCATCTATGCAAATATATGCCTAATTTTGGTGCACAATGATAGCTTCTTCTTTGGTGATCTTGCTCTTCACAATTGACATTACAAACCACATGTTGTTTTTCTTTCTTCCAAGCTTGGAGTATCAGCATACGGTACTCCGAGTTTGGTCACAATCCTCATCTTTGAAATGGAAATATCACGTGGAGAATTAACAAATATATCTAGGTTTCTTCGATGCCAGGAGTTTGAGGTCCACCTGAAATTCTGCAGGGCTGTACTGGATATAGCCAGTGGCCTCAACAATTATTTCCCAATATTCAGACTGTAGTGATCGATCAATGACTTGATGTATACCATAAAGTTAAAATGGACAGAACAATTTTTGACGATTTCCTGAATTTTTTAACCAGTGACCTTTGACCTTTAAATTAATAGGGTTCCTCATTTGCCTCACGGTTGAGATATAACCTGGGTTCCAGGTTGGTACCTATCAATAAGGACCTGAAGATAATGCTAAAAAAGCTTGGAAAACTTAAGTTAACAGATAGACAGATTGACAGACAGTAAAACCAACATGCTTACATGTATTCTTATAGTTCAAATATCAACACAATCCCTGTAACGGTACTGGAGTTTAATAGCCTGTGTATCACAATTTATGAGTATTTCCTATACACAATGGCAACAATAACTGAAGGTCAATTTTGCCCGAGGGGTAATAAAACTTACAGGTTCTCGCATGTTTCAAGTAACCTACGTTTCTTCAACCACTGACCAAATTGTTAGTTGCCCAAAACTATCAAATTTCAATCAAACAATGTAATCCTGACCAGGTATAGCTTAATTACATACATTGGGTGCAGATCGACATGCGGTTCACCGTTGGGGACTCGACCATACCAGATCGATCTACTCTCATGCACTCGGCATGACAATTTGGCTTCTGTCTTACGCAGATATATCTAAATCTCCCGCAACATGGAAGTTCTGTTGAAATAACTTATAACCAGCAATCACCAAAACTGCACCAGAGTTTACAAAAATGGGGCGATCAAAAAAGTAGTCTGGAATTTCCTAAATTTACTGGAGTAGATTACATTAAAGAGTAGGCCTACTCACATAGAAGTTTCACAAAGAATGAAATATTCCACTATTAATGTTCCAGTGTTATGTGAACAAACAAGTGAGAAATGACTACATTGTAGTCAAAACCTGCGGCAGTGGCAATATTACAGTGACAGACATATCAGCGGAGGTAGTGAACTTCATGTGAATACCAAGTTAGAAAAGAAAAGATGATCTTATTTGCATCTCAATATTAGGATTATCAAAACTGGAAACATTTTAGCCCAAAGGATTATTGATGGGAGATCCACGTGACTTGTATCAGTATTTGTTGTAGAAAAAAAACGCCATCTGCCAGTGTTTTCATGCCAAGAGAAGTAATTTTCAACTTCTAACCCACATATTGTAGGAATTGCGGAATAGGTCTGATACTATATATATATTCACTTTCCCCGTTCAAAATCCGACGATTTTCCAGTCGGTGCCATATATACTGAATTGACAGACGAAGTCACAATGATCGCTTTGGCAATGACTTGGTACAAGTATCATGTAGGCCAAGTTTCAAAACATTCGGTTCAGCCGTTGATTTTTGCAAATCAAAAAGACTTTCAAATATTTGAAAATCCAAATCCATCCATTTAGTCATAGTGCGAAAACCTACACTCTTCAGTCTCCTTTCTCGCTTACTTTGCCAAGCAAAATGGAAAATTTATATTTCCTTCAAAGTTCAATTTTTAATGACTTTAGGATCAGGTCTATCACTTTGATCTGTGAAACTATGGAATGGGCGTGAAGGCTTAAAGCCCAACTCACAATACATGTACGAACATTTTGTTGTTTAAAGCCCAACTCACACAACAAACATTTTGTTCTATTAGAACAGAACAGTTTGTTCGTGTTTTTGTTCATTGTAACCTCACACTGCAAACATTTTCTCTTGACCGCCAGTCACCGCGATCAAGCAGCGAGGCCATTTTGTTGTGTCATGTGAGAGCGACTTCATCACATGATCGACAGCTGCCAGTTGATTGGATAACTGTTGGTAAATGTTCCGACACATGTTCACGATCACCACACACTGAAGACAAAAACTGTTTTGAGGATGAAAACATGTTCCGAAAATTAAACATGTTTGATTTCACGAACCTGTCCCTCGAACAGAATGTTCTTGTTTCTGGGCACCTCACAATGCAGACAAAACATATTCTGGACAGTGTTTTTGTTCTAATACAACAAAATGTTCGTAGTGTGAGTTGGGCTTTAGAACAGAACCGTTTGTTCATGTTTTTGTTCATGGTAACCTCACACTGCGAATATTTTCTCTTGACCGCCAGTCGCCGCGATCAAGCAGCGAGGTCGTCTTGTTGTGTCATGTGAGAGCGACTTTGTCACATGACCGACAGCTGCCAGTTGATTGGATAACTGTTGGTAAATGTTCGGACACATGTTCGCGATCACCACACACTGCAGACAAAAACTTGTTTCAGGGCAAAACATGTCTCACGAACATTTGTTCCGAACAGATGTTTTCTGTTTCTGGGCACCTCACACTGCAGACAAAACATGTTCTGAACAGTGTTGCGAGTGCGTAGTGTTGTAGTGCGAGTTGGGCTTTATCGAACTGTCCAAGAACCAAAATGACACTTTTCACTATTCAAATTGAGGCCTGTGACAGTCTTGATATTCGATTAGAATAATTAATTAAGTTTCTGCATTTACGTGTGTTATCATCTGCAAACTAAATACCTTTACACTGTTTCCCATGCAGCAAATCAATACCAAGACATGGTTTGCTCCTTCTATATAAATGATTACTATTTCATTCTTAGAAAATATCGTCTCATCTGACATGTTTGGCCAAGCCATTTCGAAGGTTGCTAATTTTATTAATTTTTTTTTTTTTTTTTTTAAATTAAATTCCACAAATAAGAAACATTTCAGTCAGTATCTATGGATATCTACCAATACTCAATTTGCGAATATGTTTGCCACTAATTCATTGCAAAAGGTGATTTGAAATTTCAGGGCTAGTTCACTATAAACAAGGTCTGTGTGTAAGAGAATGATGTCGAATTGATCACTGTTCTCATTATTATCTTTTGGTACATCAAGTTATTGCATTCACGAAAATCACTGCCAAGTTAAAGTTAAAGGGAACGTAAACTCTGGTGAACCGTGCATGGTCAGATAAAGCTTTTTCCTCATAGAATCCAAATCGTGTATCAGATATTTTTTTACAATTTTTTCAAAGCAGTACTAAACGTTTTAACTTCGTTACACTGGAACAACATAAGAGGCCTCCATGTTTGAAGAATCATGACGTCAGCGGACACTAGTTCTTCTGCCTCTGGAGGTAAAAACACGTCAATTGGCAGAGGTGCAGTATTCGAGACCGTAGAAACATGAACGAGGATGATAGTGCGACGTGTCGGGATTACCTCCCTTACTGCTTTGAGGTGTACTTGAGGTGTACTTGAGGTGTAGTTGAGGTGTACCTGTGAGGTGTACCCTCAGATATTATGAGGTGTATTTGAGGAGTAGATGAGGTGTAGTTGAGGAGTAGATGAGGTGTAGTTGAGGAGTATCGAAATATGCAAATTGGTACACCTCAGTGAGGTGTACACCTCAGTGAGGTGTACACCTCAGTGAGGTGTACACCTCAATTGAGGTGTACACCTCAGGTGAGGTGTACCCCTCAGGTGAGGTGTACCCCTCAGGTGAGGTACTAACTGAGGTGTACTTGAGGCATATCCAATTTTGAAAAATGTATTCATACCTCCATTGAAAATAGGTACCAGGCATATTTGTATTCTCATTTTTTAGTGAACACCGCTCAGTAGATTGATCCCCATCCTCCTCCTACAATAACTTTGCTGCAGCATTTTTCGCTACAAAGCCTACAACTAACATATGAGCAGCCAAACTTAAAAGTAGGGGAAGGTGACCGTGTATGTCGGAAAATGGTAGCACCACACTTATAAAGGAGCTTCAACATTGGCTCACAAGTGCCCCAATTGCCACACAGAGGATTCCAATGCAAAAGCATACAAGGGACCAATGTATTTGGGAAGTGACAGTTAACATATCCATTTTGGAAATATATCTGGATGGTTGACAACATATCCACAGGTGCCAAAGTTTGCATGAGATTAACAATAGTTTCTCTGTAAATTATACAACAGTGCCCATTAACTGATTGCTATGATAATTTGAAGAGAAGAATGTTACAACAGGTTTTAGTTTGATGTATTAGTGTCCTGGTGTCAAAATAATAATAAAAATAAAATAAAAATTGAGTTTACATAACATTTTTCATGTTGTTTAGAAGTTCAGGAGGTGTACTTGAGGTGTACGTAGGTAATTTAAAAGTGAGGTACATGTTTTTTGACAAAGTCAATGAGGTGTACTTGAGGTGTAGGTAATTTAAAGTAACATTCATGCCAGAATGATGATCCAGCATAGACATGTAAAGAAAAAATTAAATTTAATGCCATGTTCAGCAATATTTTGTCTATTTAGCGAGTATGTATATTTTTTATCATTTAGAAAGTGATCGTAGAACAGTATTTTCATTATTTTGGGATACAAAACGAGTAATTAGTGAGTATGAATAAAAGATTGTGCTGGCAATTATTTACAATAAGTGGATGGTATATTATGCTCAATTTCATGACAAACCTTTCCACCAAGTCCACCATAAATCTTGGGTGTAGGTGGATAACTGTATCTTATGTTCATGCCAAGCTTGTTACGGTGGAGTGTAGGAAATACTTGAGATGAAGATAAATTATGAGGTATAAGTACATACTTGTATACTTTTGTACATGCATATTTTAGCAAAGTCCATGAGATGTACTTGAGGTGTAGGTAAATTACAATTATATATTTTGACAAAGTTTATGAGGTATCACTCACTGTTAATTATTATTTGTTAATTAAACAAGGGCTGTACTTATTTCAAACTGTCAGACTGAATTGGTGTATGTTACAATAGAATATTAGACTAAGGCAGGAACATCCAACTGAGACATAGAGTTAAAAAGTATTAAGAAAATAATTAAAGAAGAGCTCCAGCTGAGAATGTATATGCAGGTGACACAAGAAATAGCAGAAGTAGATTTTATGTACATGTATTGTAAACTGGAAAACAAGGTATGACCTGTCAAGTGGTTCTTTTATTCATAGAGGGTGTATGAGATTTACAGTTAGCCAACCCATTTATTGATTTATTTTAAAATATAGCGCTTAAATGAACTAAGAAATGTACTTTAAAATATAAATAAAACATTTAGTTGATCATGTTGTTGGGCAGTGAAATCTGTATGGGAAGTCAAGGTAAACTTGAGGTGTACAAAAATTACAAGTATATTTTGACAGTCCCAGAGGTGTACTTGAGGTACATGCATAGTTTGGCAAAGTCCATAAGGTGTACTTGAGGTGTAGTATATAACATATCTATTTTGACAAAGTCCATAAGGTGTACTTGAGGTGTAGTATATAACATATCTATTTTGACAAAGTCCATAAGGTGTACTTGAGTACATGTATTTTGTAGTTGATCATGTTGATGGGCAGTGAAATCTGTATGGAAGCCAAGTACTTGAGGTGTTTATATATTTTGACAAAGTCCCAGAGGTGTACTTGAGGTACATGCATATTTGGCAAAGTCCATAAGGTGTACTTGAGGTGTAGTATATAACATATCTATTTTGACAAAGTCCATGAGGTGTACTTGAGGTGTAGGTAGATTACACGTATATTTTGACAAAGTTCCAGAGGTGTACTTGAGGTACATGCATATTTTGGCATTTTAAAATATAAATAAAACATTTAGTTGATCATGTTGATGGGCAGTGAAATCTGTATGGGAAGCCAAGTAAACTTGAGGTGTAGGTAGATTACACATATATTTTGACAAAGCTCCCAGAGGTGTACTTGAGGTACATGCATATTTTGGCAAAGTTCATAAGGTGTACTTGAGGTGTAGTATATAACATATCTATTTTGACGAAGTCCAAGAGGTGTACTTGAGGTGTAGGTAAATTACAAAAATATTTTTTCAAAGTCCATGAGGTGTACTTGAGGTGTATACACCTTGAAAAAGAAAATGAGGTGTACACCTCAGGTACACCTCAACTACACCTCAAGTTGAGGTGTACACCTCAGGTACACCTCGACTACACCTCAACTTGAGGTGTACACCTCAAGTCTGTAAGGGCTGGTACATTGTGACAGCCAAATGCAGAGCAGCCCGGCATCGTAGAATATCTGCTAGAATCAAGTCGTATTCTACATCAAAGCTAATCTATAACATTGCCTCTGTTAGTCGGGGAACGGAGGAGTGCATGAAAACGACCATACGCGGCCATGTTCAGTTCAGTTCAGTAGGTAAATCCCTCCTCTATATAGAGCACCTCCGTAGGAGTACATATTAATATACAATCAATTGGAACCACTCAACATTTATAGCTCAACTATCGTGCTGTGAAGTGAACATTTTATACAATTCTACAATTGGACGAACTACTATCCTGAAAGTGCTGTGATAGTCTAACCATGTGAGCTTCCTAGCGGTGTATGCGATGTACTACTGCAAGTGGATTTATATAGCGGTCACTGAAAGACACCCAGGTACTTTATTCCCTAAGTGCCTCTGCTGGCGAAGGTCTAGCGTAGCAACTAGTTCCACCATCAGTCCATATTACCCTGGACACCAAATCAGTCCAGCGCCTTGTGAATAGGCGAGTATATATGTAAGCGGTCACTGGCGAGGCGCGAACGCACGCCAGCTGTAGCACTCCGGGTCAGAGTCAAACACTCTAACTACTTCGACCACGACACGCTCACGACTCTTATCTCGACGCAGAGAATGTCCGATGATGTAGGAGATTATCGGCACAACTGAATTTCACGCTTTCCCATTGGATAAAAATCCTGCCCAAAATAAACATGGTGGCGCCCCCAAAAAATTCCAAATCACGGTATTTTCTATGTTTGCGTCTGTCTCATTCATTGGAAAAAAATGAGAAAAAATATTTGTCACGATTTTTTTTAATCTATCGGGACTCTTGTATAATTCCCGCGGTGTTTTACCGCAGAGTTTACGTTCCCTTTAATATGAAAAGTACCTAAGTATCAAAATCAAATTCAAAATCCCCTCCAGAAAATCAAGGCCCTAGCTAGCTTTAGAGAACGAGGTCAAATAGATCGCTAGTTTTATGGACCAGTGAGTGAATAGAATTTAACGTCGCTTAATTTCAACAATATTTCAGCTATATCAAGACGAACCAACTAAGCACCACCCAGCCCAGTTGTGTTCCTGCTACTTCAAAGAATGGAACCAGACACCCTCCATCCACACCCTCCATCCACCCTATAAAACACTGAGGACAGCACACAAGACACAGACAGGACGCTTACATAGTGCAATGAAGACAAGTGATATTACAGTGCTAGACATCACATTATCAAGTTCCTGTTGCTTCTCAGCAAAATGCATTGAAGCAACAGGAACCCGAGTTGAAAGGTATCAGAGATATGAATCATTATCAATTTTGCATAAATTAAAGATGGCCGCGGCGCCAAGATTTCAGTCAATTAGGTCCAGATTCAAAGTATCTGGATGTATCGATGATGTATACCAACTTTCATATAAAACAATTGAATGGTAACAGAGATATATGTATCATTATCGATTTCGCATAAATTAAAGATGGCCTCCAGGGTTTCCAGCTAATCAGAAAAGCTGGTTTTGTAATTCATTGAAAGTTGCTTATGTATCGATGAAGTATACCAACTTCCGTATTGAACAGTTGAATGGTTTCCGAGATATGGATCAGTATCCATTTTGCATAAAATTCGCATAAATTAAAGACGGCCTCCAGGATTTCCAGCTAATCAGAAAAGCCAGTTTAGTAATTTATTGAAAGTTGCTTGATGTATCGATGATGTATACCAACTTTCGTATTGAACAGCTGAATGGTTTCCGAGATATGGATCATTATCCATTTTGCATAAAATTAAAGATGGCCGCCAAGGTTTCGACCCAATCAGGTCCCAATTCAATAGGCTTCTGGTCCTTGACTAGGTAAATAAGCATACCAAATTTGGAATTCATCAGTGGAACCGTTTTCCGGCTATCTCGCTCACGTACGGACGCAAGGACAGAAGAACGCACAAGACGACAACAATACCCCATGGCCAAAATTGGCTGAGGGGTAAAAAACTAACTTACAGGGATTCGGTACTGCGAGATTCTCTCCACCTATTAATGTAGACTGTATCTCATACCTAATAGTAGTTTAATATCACATATAAGAGATATAGAATTAGAAATTGAAATATGAGAGTATGGGGTCGGTCAATGCATTGAATAAGTGTAGCATGATGATGCATGATGTAAGCTCCTGGAATGTATGAGGATATTGGGGTCGGGCAAAACTTAGTTCAGGAGATAGAGGGTGAGACTCGATGCCCCAATGGTGGCAACATGCTCCCATGGGTAGTGGATGGGTTGAATATAAGTGTAGACTGATGTAAGCTGCCAGAATATATGATGGTATGGGGTCGGGCGAAGCTTAGTTTAGGAGATAAAGGGTGGGGCTCGGTGCCCAAGGGGTGGGGACATGCTCTCCAAGGGTAGTGGATGGGTTCAATAGGTGTAGCCTGATGTAAGCATCTGGAATATATGAGGGTTCGGGTCAGGCGGGCCTTAGTTTAGGAGACATAGGATGACGTCGAGAAACTGTGGACAGGAAAAATTTTCTACGGTAATTCTTCCAATAAATCGATCACCGGAAGTGATATCCAAAACTTTAATATTTTTGCCCCATGGGTGAGGACATGCTCCCCGAGGGTAGCAGATGGGTTGAATAAGTATAGCCTGATGTAAGCATCTGAAATATATGAGGTTTCGGGGTTCAGGCAGGCCTCGAGACATAGCGCGAGGAAGAAGCTGTGGACAGGAAAATTTTCTACTGTAATTCCTCTAATAAATCGATCACTGGAAGTGATACATGTGTAAAACAGCGGGGTGATCGATTTTTTTGCAAATCAAAATAAAAGATGCCCCTTTCAAATGCAATGTACCAGAGAATGAACACAACACTGAACTGTTTCAAATTCTATTCACGCAGCCGATTTTATTTTTAAAAACATTTAGATCCAGTTTGTGATGTTTAAACTAAACAATTTGAGAACAATGGAATTCTATGGCAACAGTCGAGAACCTTCGTTTACTCATTCGTCTAACATGTGCACTAAGGTTCCCGATCTATGGTTGATCGGCTATATTTAATTTTGTGAGAATTACTTTTGACATTGTTAACAACTCTTCGAAAATTGAGTTTTTTGAAAATGTTTAGTATTTCCCTTCTAAATTGTTTACTTTTCAGTTTTCAATTTTTGAGATATTCATACCAGCGTTACGGTAGTCAAATTTGATGACTATGAATCCCTGATCAACACGTTCACATGCATGAGCATTGCATGTGATGACATTTTTATTACAAACGGGATCTACTAAAAGTCAGGGCTGATTGAATTATTACAAATTCCGATCGTATTTTTCTCCAAAAATCATGGGTGATCGATTCCGGATAGGGTAATCGATTTATTAGAGGGATTACCGTAAGTCCAAAACTTTAACATTCACTTAGACAGACAGACTTACATCATTGTGGCAACTATATCGAGCTTTCCGCAGCTAGAACTATGGGCTCAATAAAAATCACAATTTATTTTCAAATCAACTGAAACCTAGCTACATTTATAACCTAGTATATTAACAGATTAAAGGTTATACAAAATGGTCTCAAAATCTGCTACTTTTTTGTGCTAAATTGTTGTAGAGGTGATTATATAGACTTAAGGACGATCCGACATACAAAAGTCGTTGCCCTGGACAGAGAATCCCTATCTTCAGTCATTATAAAAGAATACAAGAAGTTGAAAATTCGGGTAATAAATCCTGCAGTTATCTTTAATAGTGGTCACATCTAGTGGTTTCCCAGGATTTCTATTTACAGAATGTGTGCGCTTTTGAGTTTTACTGTCTACCATAATTATTTACGTTATGTTTCAATTAAATTAAAGCAAACTTAAGAGGTCTCTTTAGAGAATAATTATTTCATAAATGTTTTTTTCTGGTGATCTTTATGAGAGATTTCAGAGTGTATAAATCTGTAAAATAGGAATTTTGTCAGGTTATATATTCAATCACATTCTTCTCTGTCAACGGTAGAAAATTTAGCTTCAATAATTAATAATTATAGCTTTTAGCATGTATGTTTTATTATGAGAAAGTCAAGCTAAACAACCTATTAACTGACAATGGCCATACTGCGGTTTGGTGTGGTTGAACAGGAGTGTACAAGTGTATTCGGTCGACGGCCGAATATTTTAGGCTGATGTTTATATCTTCATTGACAACGCAGCAGCAGTTCAATATGTTGTTGTTGCTCTAAGAAGACACGACACGCTACTGTCGCCTTCAATTGTTGGACAACACACGGTACCCTGCCACGGTTTGGGCCAACGGGTTATCTCGTAACACTGGGTTATTTTACCAATGTTACATAGGCTGTATATAATTCATGTAAATAGGGTTGTCAGTATTTGTCGATCTCTAAAGTAGCGTCTACGGTGTTTCTGTTCTCGTAAATATATGACCAACCTCAGTTCTGTAATTGGTACGATGAAAAAGTTGAAAAAATTGAGTTTCATTTTTTTGATGAAAAAGGAAAAAATATTGAGTTTTGTAGAATTTCGTTGCGCGCCGTAGGCGTGCAAAAAAACTGAGTTTCCAAAATTTTGAAATTGAGTTTGTGAACAATTTTGGGCTAGAATAACCCCTGCAATCACTTTTATATCACCCTTTAAATTAACTCAAATCCAACAAAAAGTTTGATTGAGGCTTGAGACACTTCTATTGCCAATATCTTGTACAGTACCCAGTTATGACCATTTTTAGAGATGAATGCAGAAAGAATAGTTTTGAATGGGCTTCGAAAGTGGATTTTAAAGTGTTTGCATTATTGGAGACCTTATTGGAGGTGATTAATTATTTAGAGTAGGGCTTTATGTCATAAACCACATATAAAGGAATAAAAGGATTCAAAATAGAGAGCATTAAAGAATCCAAGACAACCTAAATGTGTTTTCAGACATACTGTGATCTGAACATGCAGAACAAGATCCATTGATAGTAAAGTGCAAACTTGCCTGCTCTTTACACGGGTTCTACTCAAAAGTGGTACACAAAAATGCAGCTGTACAATCAACATTACATTCATTAGGTAAGAACACCACAAGAGTTGTATCCCCTAGACAACATGTACTAATTACAAGAACCAGCAGTATTCAAAATAATGCTGCATTTCACAGTTGGCCTTGGACATCTTCAACTCTCAAATTATTTGACCTCTTTAATAGGCATCACATGATTAACATTTTTTGTGAATTGTGACGATCGATGGAACATATCTCAACAAATAATTTTCAAGGCACTGTGACCTTGACCTTTGACCTATTGCCCCAGAATCAACAGGCTTCTTCAGGTCAAAACCAAAACACCTGTGAAGTTTGAAGATCGGTGGAGTGTAACTCAAGATATCATCCAGACAAGCTTAAGCATTACCATGGTTGCAGGGGTTGAACAGTTAAAATATATTACATGTACCAATTTCAGGTGACGAGTACGAACAATTTCTAACCGTTTCCTCCCAACAGTAGCCTGAACGTGCAAATGATACAAAATAATAATGTTGCTTTCGTGTTTTGTAATGTTACTCAAATATGAAAAAAATCCTCCAGTGAATGGAAACCTCATTAGTTTAATTTGTGTCTAATTATAATACATTAATTAATCTGTTTTCAGTTTCCAGCATTCAGTTTGAAAGTTTTTGAGCAAAAATGAATTACCTATGAACAAATATTTTGATTACCGGTCAGTTGAGACAGGTAACTTATTTTTCTACGTGTCTCGTGCAAAGATAGTGCCACGGCACTGTAGCTCATCTGGCTGTAACTGGAGAAAGTAGCTGTGACAAATTTTTACTGAAGAACTGCAATAGATGAGTTTCTAGTTTGTGTTGTCCCCCCCCCCCTGCCCCCCGAACACTACTTGATCCATGCAGCAATTTTCTCAGATTTCATGATAAAGTTTCATGGGGAATAATTTAAGATGCGGCCTCATTGGATTTTCGAAATGAATCAAAAAATGTATCTTGCATACAACTGGACCACAAGGGGAATCTGTGACAAAGATCCATGCAGTAATTATGCCCCCCCCTCTAACTAGAGGGGGGGCATATAGCGATCGCTTTGTCCGTCCGTCTGTCCATCTGTCCATCCGTCCGTCCGTCTTGCCGTCCGTCCGTCCGTCTGTCCGTCCGTCCGAATTTCTTGTCCGCGCGATATCTCGGTTAATAATTGATGGACAGGATTGAAACTTGCATGGAATGTGGCCAGTGGCTCATAGTTGTGCAGCGTCGAGTTTTTTCCGAGTTCCGGTATCATTCTCAAGAGTTATGGCCCTTTTCTGAAATCTCTGTGAATGGGACTTGTCCGGGCTGGATCTTGGTTAATATTGTATGAACAAGTATGAAATTTGCATGACATGTGGTCAGTGCCCCACAGTTGTGCAGCGTACAGTTTTTCCCCGTTCCGCCGATATTTTCAAGAGTTAT
>JAVTVY010023468.1:0-92510 GCA_036873755.1 Hanleya hanleyi
CGAGAAAATCGAGTGTACCGCGCCCCCATAGAATCTGTGGGGAATTTGCGCCATTGTTACGTGATAGGCCGAGTTGAACGGAGAGAGCCCAGTCGAGCGACGTTCAAGATTGAACTAGTGACAGGAGTGTGACACACAGGTCTGTCTTGGATAGCTCTACACAGCTTTGGACTGTCCTTCATATTGGCTAACACGAATTATCATTGCCTTGGACGATTATTTTGACATAGTAAATGATAAAAAATCTTTTTAAAATACTTTCCAATGGAATTTTCTTTTCTGGCATAGTCTTTTGTTGTAGCAGTGATTTCATACAATTTTTTGGACCATCTTTCAAGATTGTGTGTTTATTCTTTATTGACTTCTGCTGGCAGTGCCGAGACACTTTGTTTCTATAATTATTTAGATTGTTTGTTCAAAAGGGTGTCATGGTTTGGGGACATTTTGGTATATGATATTGGCCACCAACTGTATTGCCTGGCTATTTAGTAATCAGATCACCTGTGATTCTATGAAAAAAGGTATAGTTGCATATGTCACCCCCTTAATGGTTGTTGTTGTTGTTGTTGTTGCATCATCTGTCACACAAACTGTAAAAAATAAACGTCAAATCGACCGATGAGAACTTTGACAAGACGACAGACTAGTAAATGTATTTGGTAGGAGTTACCATAATGCAAAAAATATTAACAATGTCCATCTTACCAATCGTAATTTCGATTAGTTCATGTAAAATGTAGCATTGAAAACGTTCACATGGTCGCACGTTGTGGCGCTATCTCGATTACCAGATTACAGAGAAAATGTGGAATGCAACTGGGCAAGGCTCTGGTGGAAACGGACTAAAACTGTGACAGTACTTTGGGCCCCCATCACCATCATAAAATTGGTTGGGGATATTGTTCCGTATTAATACGGTACAATAGCGAGATCGGGATATTCAACCTTTTTCATGGACCAATAACCACTTCGTGTTGGGTGGATATTGTTCAGTAATGCGGTATAGCACGGTCGGGATATTAAACCTTTACAGGGGCTAGTTTCATAGCCCAGCCCTCGCATACTATATTCTTTATTCCATAAAAAGTTGGAAAAAGACCGACTAAAATATGCTGATTGGACAATAACCCATAAACTATAGTTTTCTATTTACAAAATTGAATTCCAGCCTATTTTTGTTTACCTAGCAAGCCTAGGCCTATAATGTTAATCTCTGATGTCTCAATCCTTTATATAACTGCGATTTCAACACTCAATACGTAGATTTGTATTGAAAGAAACCCTCCATTGTTCCACCTCTTGGAATTCGTATGAAACCACATATTGTAGTCAAATTTTGCCTAACAAGCTTTTACCAGTTTAACCATGGCAGTTTAACCATGGCAGTTAGCCAGACCAGTACCAGTACCAGAGAAAATCGAGTGAATTTAGTGGCCTACGTGCAAGAATTTGGTCTATTGAAAGAAAAATACAGATCGCTATTTATACAGATGGTTCTAAAGATGGTGAGAGAGTAGCGTGTGCTACCTTACTATCTTTCGTTCCGAAACTAAAACCTATCGACTTCCAGGTAAAAGTTCAATTTTCACTGCAGAAGCCAAAGCTCTGTTGTCAGCTTTAGAAGTCTATTATAGGAGGAAAATATGTCATATTATCAGATTCACTGTCATGCCTTCAAGCGAATGAGAGTGAAACTTCAACTCACCCCACCATTTTGAACATGCATTCTACAATTATATGATCGTAGATTTCATCAACAGTTTGATGTGTTTAATTGGTTGCCTAACCATGTTGGCATCAAAGGAAATACTGAAGCTGATGAAATTACAAGCGTATAGTCCGTCATTCATAATTCAGCCGTCGTCCATTAATGAATATCCGCGTCTATAATCCAAAGACCTATTCCATATTCCATATAACAGTATTAGCACCAAAACCAAAAAGACAATCATAGTAAATACATAAACATAGGCTAGTTTCCTGCAAGAGAGAAGCGGTCAACAGTTTTCAATGATGCCGACAAGACATCATGATGTTTCAAAAATGAAAAATCCGTATCGCTGATCAGTATTCTTAATCCATAATATTCGTTGTAAAGTCGTCATCTAGAGAATGATGTATCTCAGTCACGCTTAGATTGTGACTGTTCATATGAGCACCACGAGGATCTTGAAGTACATGTGTTCATACGGCCCCTAGCCCCGGGTTAAGCGGAATTAGACGCAAGTTACGAAACGTAGCGCCATAGATCTTGCACGCTACGTTCGTATTTTGCTATCAGCATGCGACATGTATCGCCAAATTTTAGAAACTTTGAGTCGAGGCACTTGGTGGAATAGCCCTGTTTTATGAGTTTCTGCAACAATGTTTTGTGACGTTGATTAAAATCGTCACATTTAACAGAGGATCTAGCAAATGCTACTGGGCGAGATATGTATACGCCATATGCAGGTCCCACTGGAATGTTACTGTCCAGAAAGGGATAGTTTACGATGTCGAAATTGTAATCATCTCTTTTGTCATAAAGTCGACGAGAGAGAATGCCCGCTTCATTTTTATAGAGATAGAGATCTAAATATGATGCGCCTGTAGGGCTATCTGTAGTTTCCTTCAAATCCAGTGAAGGTGGATATATATCCTTCACTGCGTCATTTATATAGCGATTATCTATAGCGAGAAGATCGTCGTTTGGTGAATGAGAAGGAACGGGCTTTCAATGGATCGGTTGTTGAAAGCGCCTGCATATAGTCATATTCATACGAGAACAGATACAGGTCAACCAACAGGGGTGCACAATTAGTACCCATTGGAATACCTATATGCTGCTGATATATTGTGTTGCCAAATTTCACATAGATAGTTTTAATGAAAACTTCAAGCAACTCTGTAAACAAAGAAACATCCCATGAATGATATCTCGTGTACGTAGTAGAGCTGAAGAATGCTTTATGGCTTCCGAAATTAATATATCTACGATCAGTTTTCTTGAACACAGATACTATTAATGAAATTAGACGGTCAATAAGGCCCTGATGAGGGATTGTAGCATAGAGAGTCGAGAAATCTCATGTGGATACATAGAAAAAGTGACGCAATACCCTTCCCAAAATGCTTTTACCTCCTGAAGGGCCCTCGTCAATAGGGTTGAAAGAATCTTGGTGGTGCGGCTTCTAGAACCAGCTATAAATCTAGCTTTGTATGGTGAATTATGCATTTTAGGAGTCCAGTATACTTTTGGTATGTCGTTATGATTGGTTGGAAGACAAATACCTCTTTCCCTGAGAAACTTTTTGTGATTGTTAAATAAATCTTCCAGAGTAAATGCAGTTTGGGATTAAGTAGACGTATTTGATGATGATATGTCTACCCTCAATTCTTTAACCAGCACCTGGCAATAGTAATATTTACATATGAATATTATATTATTCGGAGCTTTGTCTGCTGGGACTATGACGAATTTACTCTGGAGATTTGCTAGAACTTCTTGCGAATTGAGGTTTCTCAGTACTTGTTTTACTTGGGGTAGAGTACTTCTGTCAATATGGCGGATTATTTCAACGACCTTGCTCTTGGTGAGGTCCAGCCAATCAGCGAGTACTGTAGGTTCAACTTTTTCTCGCTTAGACCAATCAATAACGTACTGTTCCAATGCAGACAGGACTATCTTCTGGTCAGCCTTCAGATTTATTCTTCTCGGCTCTCTATATTTAGGTCCTTTCATCAGGAGTAATTTCAGGTCCTTATCACTCACCACATCAAAATCACCAGTCACAATATGTTTGCATGGTGTACAGATAAAGTTCGACGATTCACAATCACAACTATAGCCTCCTGGCGTGTATAAGTTCCAGTCAAACTCCTTGATCTGGATAATGAGATTGATCCTGTTGGAATCCCATATAGCGATTTCAGATCCTCTATCTGTGCTTATGTGAGAAAGCTGTTTCAATCTTTATGGGATGCTGTGAATAATAAAAAAAAACTTCATGAGTTTAAAAAAAAACTAGGATATAATCATCTGAGTAACCAGAAACGTTTCGATCAAGCCATGATCAGGTGATGTGAAATCGGCCATACCCGATTAACTCACGAACATTTAATAAAAAAGAAACCAGCCCAAGGTGTGTGCCATGTCACGAAGATCTCACAGTGAAAGATATTCTGATCGACTGTAGTAGTATAGAAAGTCCAAATTCGCATTGACCATTGACCTCTGAGTGCACTTTGTGACGTCACTTCCGGTTACAGTCACGTGGCCGGAAGTGACCTTTGACCCCTGCGCATGCGCACTATACCGAATAATAATGGTACACAGGGGTCAAAAGTTACCTTCGGTCATGTGACCGGAACCGGAAGTGACGTCACAAAGTGCACTCACAGGTCAAAAGTCAATGCGGGGAATTTGCACTTTCAAAGGGTCAAGAGTCACGTGAGCGGAAGTGATGTCACAAAGATCATATGCAAATTTGAAAAGACCAAGAGGTGTCTACGTGCCCTTTCGGAACCTGTGGCATTTCCATAAACTGGTTAACTACGGTATTCTAAAAAAGAACCAAATCACATTGTTGTAATAAAAAAAACAGGTTTTATTTTCATTACAGAGAACACAAAATAAATACAACAGTTATTTCCCCTTATTATAGCATCAACAACGGAAGTCCACTGAAATATCTGCGATGTATATCCATCACTCTAAATATCCAGATACGTCGTAGTCACACCATCTGGGAGAACTTTGCGCTTGGGGTAGAAGCAGATGAAGGCATCCCACTGCTGGGTGTAGGAGCGCATCTGGTTCTGGACGACACGAAAGCCTTTGTTGGTTCCACTGGCACTGATCTGGCATTGTAGTACATCGAGGTACAGGGCTCGGAGCCTGGCGTTTAGGCCCAGCGAGAGTTATCTGCCCCCGAATACGACTGTATATGTCTTCAGTTACTCCAATGTTAATCTCCCGGAATGCACGTCATCAAACATGGCTCCCGACAATATCGCCAGATTACCCTCCTTTTGTCCACATGTCGTATACCGAGAACCAGAGACATGGGAATTGCACTAATCTCACTGTGTAGGGGGGATCCATTTGAGGCATGGACTGACGTACTGCCCGGTTGATGTCGAGTAGTACCGGTACTCAGGAGGGTGGTGGTCTGGTCTCTCTCCCTGCAGCCCAGGTAGACGGTTCTCACTCTTTCGGGGTTAAACATGCCCATAATCCGTGTTGCCCCACCTCGGCTTTCTTTCAGTATCACAACTGGTCTTTACCCGCACCTCGAACTCTATATTTTTTTCACTCCACCTGTTGCATGGTCCTTCCTGGTCAAAAGTTTGTGCTGGAATACCCGCTCTTAACCTAGACCAAAACCTGTACTTGGTCTGTGGGCTGATTTTATTGGCTCTCTATTTTGCTGCAGCGCAGTTTTTCTGGGCATTGATTGGTTACATATAACCCCATCCTAGGCCACTGGTTGGCTACTTTCCCAGCAGACTCATTGACTGGCCTATATACCAGCTTGGTTAAAATTAGAACCCCACATTTATATTCAAGCATTGAGCATTTATGGCCACTTGTTTATGCTCGTAACATATTGTACAGAAAACACACAAGACAGGGGTTTGGGTGAGATCTCATTTGTTTTTTATTCAAGAACAACAATAAAAACAACAGCAACGTGAGAACAACCACGTGAAAACTGAAGCCCACAAAGGGGCTTGTACATTGAAATGGTTTGAACTTAAGCCCAGAACTGGGCTTGTACATTGAAATGATCTGTGGCCTAGTCGCACACCAGTACATCTCGATCGGTAGCTTGAGGGTACTCGTCAAACATTTGTACGATGTTGAGTAACGTTCTTCCCCGGCAACATGGAAGAGGTAAAACAGGCAGTACTGGCCGTACACGCTACTGCTCAGGCCTTGCAACGCTTGACTGTTCCAACACCACGTCTCTGTGCCTTCGTCCATGAAGGCTGTTAAATCAGGATGAAGGTGTGGCAGGCCGTACAGAACAAAGTATTCGCTCTGCTGTTCGATCCATCGGGTCCGTTTTGAGGGCTAACGGGAACACATCTCGGGCGAACATCCTTTGAAAGATAGTGCGTGTCCGTGGGTCATTCTCCAGCACGGTAGTGATCTGGTCTATATCCATATTAGATAGCAAAGTCACACAGGACGTTGCGCGCCTTGTCCACTTGAATGATGTTGTCAAAATCGGCGTAGCAAATCACATTGATGGTGCTCCGGAGGGCTAGTGCAAAATGGATTTCCAACCGTAAGTTGCCTTGCCTGGCGAGGTTCAGCTGATGGTCGTTCTCTAAGGTGGGGTCAGATCGAAACAGAACAACGTGTATCCATTATCGTAGCCCTTCCGCCTGATTATATTCCCTTCATCCTGGTTGATTTGACCGGTGGCTGCAAACAGGCTCTGATAGACTCGAATCAAATTCTCGCGCCCAAAGTTCGGTGTTAAGGACGTGGCTGGGACCTGTTGTCCGTCCACATGCAGGGCCACAAAATTGATGCCGAAATATTTAAGTCAAACGGGTTCTCCGGGTAGGCTTCGCTGAAACTGGTATTCTCCACACAGGCCAGGACCAATCCTTTCGGGAGTTCTCCCAGGAACAGGTTTTGTTTGTTGGCGCTCATATTCCCGGCAGGTACAGAGAACACTTTGGTTTGCACACGTCAGATTGGATACTGGGCTGGTGTTTTTGAGGTGCCCTATTATACTGGACGGCTGGATTCGCTGGATTTCACTTTTCGGACATACAGGACTGCGTCTTGGATGATGATCCTATAGTCAGCTACATGCCCCGCTACGTCAGTGGCCATCAAGGCGAGGGTCGGGGGCGCCCGTATCAATCGGATTTTGATGGGGATCTTGTTCAAGAGGTACCGGTCTTGCATGAAGAGGCCTGCGTGCAGTCGACAGATGAGATCGACCGAGTTGCCGTTCGCAGTGAAACCCTTCCGTTTGTTCCATCCCGTATTGTTGTTCTCCGTGCCCATGTGCTCGGGTGTGTCCCGGTAGAATAAAGTGACTGTCAACTGAGATTTTGTAGCCTTTTGTCTATACGACAACAGCGTTTCGATGTAGGCTCGATAGGGGGTACGTGTTGGTCGAGTCACTGCTGAGTTTGTCGCCGAGAAAAATATCCACTTGTTGAAACATAGAGTGCAGTCAGAGATTTGTCGGGCCCATCGCTGCACGGTCGACGATTCTGGAGCCATCCCCGTTGACGATCTTGACTTCCACATACAAGTACGTATGGGCTAAATCCACATAGGCCATATCCGCATTGCTGATGGTGAACTCGATGGGCCCTGTTTCATTGATGCTGGAGAGCGGGACATGCTCCACCCATAATCCTTGTTCGGAACTGGTCTATGTGGGCGGGAAGGTCCACGAATCAAATTCACTGTTGGTGACGGGGCAGGACTCTGCGTGGATTAAGGACATATTTACGCAAAGATATCCCGGGTCTTCGATGTGCGTCCTCGATGGGTCAGTCGTCGACTGGTGCGCAGTCTCGGCGGTGCATGTCTTTTATTCCCTACGGTTCGTTGGGCTTTGGCGACCAAGACACCTCCTGCTTCTTTGGCACGGCGTTTCTATGTTTCTCGGACGGGGACACTGCTGAGCGCATCTATCAGGGCTTGCACACCACTTCGGACCGCTTGTTTCCCCACCACTTTTAACCCTCGCGTCACCAAGGGCAAGAACGTTTTGACGATGCTCCCGAGTACGTTCCCCAGCCCATGTCCTCGTTGGGTGCGTGTTCCTGCAAAGACAGGAAGTCCACCACCGGCCTGTTGGGTATAATAGTCCATATAGCTGTGTGCATCGCACTCGTAAGGTAACTTCATTATACAAAGTTGGAGAACGTGCTTGTCGAAAATGAAGTGTGACCACCACTTTCCCAATTTCGAATACCAGAGGTTGTCCGGTGTCATCATTTATATCGATGGTGATGGTACTGATGTCAGTTTGTCGCACCGGTAGATAGAGTACGTGATTAAAGCCCCGTGTGACCTGATCTCCGTAGTCTCCTTGCACTTGGCAGACGCGGAGCAGGGACGCATCTATATCGCGACAATGTGACCATCCAACGCATCCGTATAGGCATAGAGTTCATGCAAGCCAGTGTTAAGATCCAGCATCGTTTTCCCCTGCAGCCAACCCGGCTCGACATAGTTATCCGTCTCCAGTGCACACAGCTCCTTCAACGTCTTGCTGAAACATACGGTCACATTGGTCTGGAGAATGATCAGAAACTTGTGGTTCCACTAGTGGTACTCCATCTGGATCATGTTCGCAAACGGAAAGATATTGCAGGGCTCGAGCTCTTGATGAGGTTACGCAGCGCCTGGATGAATATTTTGGGTGTATGGTACTGGCTTTCGGGAAGAGTGAAGTTATAGGTGTTGCCTTCGTATATGACTTCGTACCACACCGTATCATGATGCACGTTGTACCACATATACGGGTACTGGATATCCACCAGGCCACACTCCCAACGTTCGGGGAGATGTAAGGGATGTGGCAGCTGCGTGACATAATGGACTAAGCTGTTGTTGGGAAACACCGCAGCCGAGCTATTACTGGGCAGTGTGAGGTAAAACATGACGACTGAGATTCGCTGCCGCCGCTGTTGGTTTTAATAGTGTTCCCAGGCCTTGTTAGCTTGTTCGCTGCGTCGTGATCGTCGCGATGACTTGTTACGTGTCACGGCTTTGGAGAGGTGAGGTGTCTTGACCAGGGGTGGCGTTTTAAAGGGTGTGTAAGGTTTCCGTCAGGAGCGTATCCGTTGTGGTGTTTTGTGTGGTGACTCCGGTTCCCACTCGGCTTCCCAGGTCCGTGGGGGTCGAATCTGTCGTTGTGACTTGCTGGGTGCGCGTACCGGAGATTGCTGTTCTATGTCACGCTGCATCCAGGCCCAGCGCTGGGGTTCCCCACCGATTCCTGTGGTACATGCATGTCTTTCAAGCCTTGGGCAAACTCCTCCCATCCTTGAGGATCCGTGTGCGACCTGCGTTGACGCATCAAGTCATTCACTAAATCCGTAATGTGGGTACCTGAAACCACCGGGTTCTGTACCAGTAGTTCTCCATTATCATTCCAGGTCATGTTCGGATTGTCTTTCACTCGCTGTAATACCAGGCCAGCTTGTTTCTTGAACTACGCGGGTACAATCTGTAATCTGTACAGTCTTCGACCCACTGTGGGGCTGTGGATGGTACACCTGGTAATGGCGACTGTGGGACAAGTGGTGCTGGTGGTACGCTTTGTGCTGGCTGAGCGACTGACGCTGGGCTTGGATCAGGGGTTTTGTGTTGGTCCATGAACGTGATGTACCGTTGAAGCGTCTGATTGTACTGTTGTACTTTCTCACTGTCGCTTAACCCCGGTCGTTGTAGAATCTGTTGGATCTCGTGATCGAGTGTGTTGATCGTCTTCACCGAGGGTGGAATCGGATACGGCGATTGGAGGCTTTGAAGCAAGCGTGGTTCGATGAGAACCATTTTTTCGTGTGGTTCATTGTCGACCGAAGATTCCACCAAGTAGAGGGCCTAACACAGAAGCGGCCAACGGGGCTAAGATCGCAACGAGAAAGCCGCCTTTTTGTAAGTTCTTTTCTTTCTGTGCTTGCGGGACTCTCTTCTGGACCAGGGTTCGGAGGCCTGTCTTATGCTTGGCCAACTTGGTCTTCTGAGCCGAAGTCAGTGGCACGTTCCCTTTTAAGACGTTATGCCCGATTTCACACAGACAACGCACACGCTCAGGGTCCGCGCCGTGTACAGTAGTCCGAACCAACTCGGGTGGGGCGGTCTTCAATACACGGAGCGTCGGAGTGTGCTTCCGTACTCGAGCTGACATTCTGTACAACTAACGCTGACACCCGCAACCCTGCCTTTTTTATCGTTTGTGGGCTACTTCCTGAATATTCTTCCACTTCAGAGACAAAGTCAACCATGATGTATTAATTCTTTTATTATCCCCATCATCAAACACACACACCCCAGCTGGGGGAGCCATTATTTTTGCATGTACACGTGGTGGGTCTCCCCAGGGAAAATACCGGTCCGTAGTCGAAGGTGGTCGGGGGCGGCTTGCTTCAGGTCGAAGAGCGTAAACCCGTGTTGAGGGGTTGTCGCATCTTCAAAGGCTTCCAACGCAAACCAGGTGCGTCCAGGATACATCTGTCTCGGGTATTTAAACACCACCAGGTAGTGGGCAATTAAACTGATGTTCCGATGAGTGGGTGATGAAATCCGATGGGTTTTCAGGCGTAGTGGGCACTGCAATACTTGGTGTGAGGTTTCATGTTGACCTGGACTGTATACTCGGTGTGGTGGTGATGACCGAGCTCGCTTCGATCACGGGTTTGATAGGTGCTAACGTGGAGGGGGTCTGTACGTTCGTCTGACCTGCACTCACGGCTGGTGGGAGAAGGTACACCACGTCGTAAAACACACCCCCATATAAAATGCCCAGCAGGGTTGGCAATGTCACCACAAACCCGTGATCGAAGCGAACCTTACACGTCACATGGTTTACGACAAGTGAGTAGTCCTGAAACATCGGCTTTATTTATTAGCCTTAAATATGGTGCATCATGAGATAGCAACATGAAACGTTTATCCCATATTATTTGTGAATATCTGTCGCTGGGATCAAAGTTCCTTTCTGGATGCTTTCATTGGGGTTCTGAAGCCGTACCGAGCTTCGTTGTATGGATGCGCTTGTCACTGGGATGACTGCAGAGCATATCCGTCGCCGTCCTCCGACGGTGGAATAAGGGTGTTAAATTTATCCAGCACATCTTTGTAGGTGAGAACCGGATAGTCCCTCTCGTCTTCTTTCTTGATAATTTGCGGTTGATAATTTGCTCATTGGGCTCGGCCAGTGTGTCCCCAATAGCACGAGACAAGGCCCAGTGGACCGCTGACCACTCGTCCGTTGTAAACAGCTGGTCCACAATAGACACCACTTTCTCAAAGGCCGTCCATAGATCAGAGTCTAAGGTGAAGCTTAGGGTGGGATCCTGTTAAGGCCCCAGGCGTGCGAAGCATGACCCACGGTGTACGTAGATGGCATTCTCCACGAGAATGAGGTCAAAATGAGGTCATCGTCGAGCTCACTGCTCAAAACCCTTTTAAAACTTTGGTCCAGCCGTCACGGTGTAGCGTAACCGCTTTTGATGTGGACTCAGGGCCCGAAGGCAAACATCCCGGTTTTCTACGATGGTGACTTTATCCTCATAGACGTGTAACCCAACCTCGTTGGTTTGATGGGTGCTAACGTGGAGGGGGTCTGTACTTTCGTCTGACCTGCACTCACGGCTGGTGGTTGTGTCTTTGGTGGGATGAGAAGAGTGCTGAGATACACCACGTCGTAAAACACGCCCCCATATAAAATGCCCAGCAGGGTTAGCAATGTCACCACAAAGCCCACTTGTGCTTTGCGCGTTTTTTTGATACGCTGTGTTCAGAGGAAGCTGATGTTTGTCCATAGCATCGTGTTCATGGACGAGCGTAGAATCAACGCTACCGGCTGTGGTTCGTGGCTCTATAGCCGTTTCATCTGGTTGTCCGGGACCCAAGAATTGAAGGAACTGGACCAGCCTTGCCATTTCACGAGATGCACCGTCTTACCTCGGCGTCGCTCGGGTTTCAGGATGCGTTCCACAGTGTAGTAATCTTGGCCTGTTTTGGGCTGTAATTTTTGCTCGTAAAACGTTCCCTGCAACGGTTCCCCTTGAAGATCCTCCAGTTCATATACTCGCGGTTGTCGGGGTATGCGGCGTTTAATCAGGAAGTGCTCATCGCTGCAGTTGGGGAGGTAACTCTTCTCGAACTTGCCCTTGACTACTGATCCGTACAGGATCCCAGACCTTGAACATCTGCTTCGAACGTGGTTGAGGTTGCATGGGGTACAAGACACGCCGGACTTGGGCTTCGTTGCGTTTGGTAACGGTAATGGGTGCTCTCTGAGTGATGGGCTCGATTGTAACCCTCCACCAGGGGAGGGGGGGGGAGGGAGCATCGATGTACCGCCTTGCATTCTTGTACGTGAAATATTTATACATGCGGCTTTTGAACGTCCGATTAAACCTTTCGACAACGGGGGCCTTCGTCTCGTTGTACGTGTGAAAGAAGAACACCTCCTGGGCTTTCAGAAACTGTTTGAAAGGTCTGTTGAGGAATTCCGTGCCTTCGTCGGTTTGCAAATAAAACGGCTTACGACCCGTCTTGAAGATGCCCTCAAACGCAGCTACGAGATTTTCCCCGGTTTTCGTTCGGGTGGTTATCACCCATGCATACTTTGACAAGATATCGATGCATGTCAAGATATATCGATTCTCATCGTTGTGTTTGGCGCTCACATAGACCTTAACGCTCACATAGACGCTCACATAGACCGTAACGCCTGGGAAGCATGACCCACGGTGTACGTAGATGGCATTCTCCAAATGAATGAGGTCACCATCGGGCTCACCGCTCAACACCCGTGTAAATTTGGTCCAGCCGTCACGGTGTAGCGTAACCGCTTTTGATGTTGAATCAGGGCGGCCCGACCAGCAAACACCCCAGTCTTCTACGATAGTGACTTTATCCTTATAGACGTGTAACCCAACCTCGGGTGTAAGTGAAAGGAGCGCTCGTAGGACTGGCGACATGGTCGACGAAATGACGCGTGATGAATGACCCACACCGTCACTGATCGCCGTATTTATAGTGCATTGGTTCATTCGGTTGCACATGACCAGCTCTATTTATTCATCCCACACTGCCCTAGGGACGCCACACTCATTCGGGGAGACGCTCCTCCAAGAGTGCTTCACTTTATGACACCTCCCACGGCCCATTTGGACCAATACTGGTCCCCGCTCGATCCCAAAACGTCTACTCCCATGCTCTTTTTCTACTGCGCATGCGCAGATGGACGATATTTTCACGTCATACCCGTCTAGTCGGACGTATTGACACCTCCCACGACCCATTTGGACCAATAGTGACCCATCTCGACCCCAATACGTCCATTTCCCATGCCCTCTTTCTATTGTGCATGCGCAGGTGGACGTCAGTTCCACGAGTGCTTCACTATGACACGGCCCAATACTGTTCCCCTTCGACCCTTAAACGTCTATTCCTATACCCTTTTTCCATTGCGCAAGCGCAGAATGACGTAAGTTCCACGCCATACCCATCCTGTCTGATGCTCCCCCACGAGTGCTTCACGATGACACCTCCCACGGCCCAGTCGGACCAATATTGGCTTATCTCGACCCTAAAACGTCGCGGAATGACGTCAGTTCCTCGCCACACTCATCTAGTCGGATGCTCCTTCGCGAGTGCTACATATTGACACCTCCCGCGGCCCATTTGGATCAATACTGGCCTATCTCGACTCCAAAACGTCCATTCCATTGCACTTTTTCTACTGCGCATGCGCGGAATGACGTCAGTTCCACGCCACACCCATCCAGTCGGATGCTCCTCCACGAGTGCTTCACTATGACACCTCCCGTGGCAAAATCCGACCAACAGTGATCCACCTCGACCCCAAAGCATCCTCACAGGCCTGCCTATGGACGACGCATGCGCAATCAGAACTTTTCATCAAAAGTCACCCCATGGTTTCGGGACCCCTACCATCGTCTTGTACAGGGTGAGACAGGAAAAACAAGATGCCACACTCCATACCACAAATGTCCATGCGTGGATTCCCGATTGGGCCTACATCATAGCCGTATATTGATCTGCCCTCTGGTATGTATATTAGAAGTATTTGAAGTCTCGTTGAAATGGGACTACTTTCTGTCTGCGGAGGCTTCTCCCCGGAACCGGAAGGGACCGCAACACCGCCGGAAATGACCGCATCGCCCGGAGGAATACATCCCCAGGGATGTGACCGGAAGTGACCTTTGCCGGAACTTTATTTAACTTGACCTCTGTGACGTCACAAATATGCAATTCTTTAGGTCAATGCCAGGGAATGTGCACTTTCTATAGGGCAGGCTACTATTGAATGTAAACATTTCAAGACTGGAAGAGATTCTTTTTATCCATCTTTTTATCAAGCAGCTAATTATCAAGCGGTAATTGAAAGATATCGGTTTGTTGCATAAGTTTTAATGAGTGTGCATGTCTTTTGGTGTGTTGTGTTGAATACTTCTGGATTGCTGGGTTGCTGACTTCTTTTTGTTAGAATACTTAGAATTTGTTTGATCGTCGCTATAGAGCTGAAATATTGCTGAACGCGACATTAAACCTTAATTCTCTCTCTCTCCCTATCTTGTCTCAAATAGTGCACTGAACCCTGACGTCAATTGCACGAAAGGAGGAATAGCCCGATCGCGCTATTCATCCTATTTCACGGATTAGTAACCACTTCGATCATAATTACAATTCTGGCAATACAGGTTTCCAAATATCTGACAGTTACAACGGTATAGTACTCGTTCTAAATTTGCACGTTTCATTATAGTGTAATAGTGTTTGAAGTTACCTTACCGTACACCACAGTGATGCTAATACGGTAATGACATGATATTGAATGATATTTGACAAGTGGAAATCGCGACAGAAAATTTGGGGGACATTGAATTGAATAGTTGTCTTGCTTCCCATGTTCCGGCAATTACCCATCTTCACAAGTCCTCCGGATCTTGTTATTTCTCTCACGGTGTTAATGTTTTGGGTATCTTTCTGTTCTTGTCTTGTGCAGTAGGCACAATTATCATATGGAATGCGTGAAAGGCCATCAGCGTTCCCGTGTTCTTCACCAGCCCTGTGTTTCAGCTGAAAGTTGTATGTGTTCAGAGTCTCGACCCAATGAGTTATTTGTCCCTCAGGGTTTTTAAACCTCACCAGCCATCTCAGTGCACCATTGTCAGAACGAGGGCCGTACACCACAGTGATGCTAATACGGTAATGACATGATATTGAATGATATTTGACAATTGGAAATCGCGACAGAAAATTTGGGGGACATTGAATTGAACAGTTGTCTTGCTTCCCATGTTCCGGCAATTACCCATCTTCACAAGTCAAGGTAAATCCCAAATCCTCGCAGAGGGTTTAGCTGGACATTTTTGGTGATTCGAATGAGTTCTTGAGTCGATGCCTCTATTATACAATCTTGTACATTTCATCCCCCGCGCTTGTTTTGAAATAGCATGTCGGTATCCCGAGCCTGCAGTTTTTCCTTTGATTTCCCATGTCGATTTCATCCCGACATCAAAGCACTTTGGCCCGCGATGAAATCCAAACCTGTCACATCTCATACCTCGCAGATTGGCATAATCAGCTAGCTTAGCGCGTTCAATGATTGGTTTGATTTAGAGGAAACCCCTTGACCTATTTATATCCAGAACTAGTATGGGTAACTAACCAAGCCAGTGTATCGATCCTAACAGATCGATCGATACACTGGCTCGCGAGGATGGCAATTACCAACCTGAACTTATCGTTGTGTGTTGTCTGTGACTCTGATGCTGATGCTAAATGTAAATTGTCACATTGCAATTTGCTAGTTTGATAATATTATAATAAATTCTATAACACTTAAACTTATTACACACTGATAACCGTGCAATTATTAGACGATTTAGCACGGTTACGAACTTTGTGACGTATGAAATCTACACCCGTGGTCTTGACACGCACAGGTGTTCACTCGGGAGAATCCATTTCACAGGGCGGGTGATAAATGGCAGGACAAATTCTCGTCTGCCTATACAATCCAATATAGAAATAGAATGGATACCCTGCAAGTAGGAACTTTAGTTTATTTTTAAAGGCAGAAAATTTATAATCGCAGATAATTACAAACCAATTGGGACATACGAGTGTTACACAATGAGAAACAGATCAACAGGAGAAACAAGACGTGCTTTCAGAAGCGGAGATCGAAGAGTTCATGGGAGACTCAGATGATGAATCTCTTCTTGCTGTTTTAAATGCAGGCACAACACGAGTGTGATCAACTGAACAAAGGTAGATTTTCCTCCGCTGATGATGAGAAATTAAGAGATCTGGCTAACAATCGAAATGAACCAGGGGCCGACAGGCAAACGAAATGGGGAATACGGATATTTAAACGTATTAAATTCGTTTTATATTATTAATAAAGACGTGAATTTCTGTCTCAAGTATAACTCATGGTTCCATCGTGAAATTGATTAAGAATGACACACAAATAGGCTTGTATGCTATTGCAGAAAGACTGCGCACCCTTCTGAGAGACCACATCAACTCGTCCATTGATATTGGACCACATCAACTCGTCCATTGATATTGGTTGGCACATTTCAACAAAGGGAAGAAAGTTTGTGAACGTTTACGATATTTTTCCAATCTTTCATGGTAATCTTTGTTGATAATCAATTTGAGTAGTGCAATAGAATAGAAATAATGTTTTAACAGGCGTGCTAAATCGCTATTTTAGTGTGGGAAAAGTTATTTTAGTGTGGGAAAGTTTATAAATTTTAGGGCGCAGGCTTCGCCCTTGCCCTGAAATATCAACTTTCCCACATTAGCCCCCCATAGTGGCAAAAATGCGATTTAGCACGCCTATGAGAACATTAATTCTTAAGTAAATCATGTTGAATTTGTAGGCCTATTGTTGCACTGCCCAGATGGTGTGTGTGGAATAAACTTGAACTACTGTATTGGAAAATATATATTTTTCACAAAATACGTCTGCATGAATCATTTTCATAATTTCATTATGTCCGGAAGGCAATATCTTCGCCACGTGATTGCGAGCCTCGAATTTGCCCCTATCAAGTCCGGCCATTGATGTTGTGCTTCAGCCTCACAGGGGGCGCCACTTCTAGTCAGCTTTGTGGTAGCCACTTTTTACCGTGAGTCAGGGGTAGGTTCGATGAAAATGAATATGCATTACTGGTGACGTCAGCTTCGGAAATATTCGGAACCCTTCGTGTCTCCATTGTGGATATTGTGTCCGCACATTTTTCCCCACGTTATATTTTCAGATATTTATTAAAAATTGTATACCGCAATTTATAAGAATAATTAGATAAATAGGTGAACTGGAATAATTAGATAAAGAGGTGAAACTGTCGTCGCGGAATCAAGGATCATCCCACGTGGCCTGGGACAAACATAAAAACAAAACAAACCCAAGCACAAAGACATATTACTCGCCCCCCCCCCCCCAAAGCAATTATATTAAACTTGTATACACTGTGCCTATTATATTATAATGTACATCATACCTTATCCCATATGTATACATGATTTAGGCAAATCTTGTACCGGTATTGTAATTCTTACGCAAAACTCTTTCACCTTCCGGGTTTATCCCCCCCTCCCCCCCAAAAACATGTATACATAACACATAACTAATTTTACGTTCCAGCTGGGTTATATTATACTTTGAAACCTGTAATGACAATATTTGATGAAATTCCTTAACGGGAATACCAGTAATCATACAATTTTACCCTCAGTCAATAAAATATAATCTTTTATTTTTGTTTCAATCATTTCCTGTGAAATATCACAAGTGAAACCATAATAATAAGGTAAGGCTACTAAAACTTAGTAAAAATGCCACATGTTATAGACAGAGCTTCTTCAATATCATTTCATGAGTTTTAATAAAACTTTCAAAGCCAATTGCTTTCGTTGGAATGAGAATCATACAAAATATTTTTTCCTCAAATTTGGTCCCTGGGACATATCTTATGTAAAGCAGGGGTCTAAAATAGCAACAAGCTTAACTGTCGGTGTTGAATCTTCTAAACTTCTATGAAACATATTGGGATATACTTCATATAACATGTATTTTGATTATTGTCCCATCGCACCCCAGTGGGTGTTCCAGTGTACCCCATAGTGGGTTTTTAAAATATTTCAGAATTTTTTGTATGACTATGTCATACTAAGTATAAGTTGTAAGTCTACACTACATGAAAAGAATAACAGAGATTTTTGCAAAAAGTTGAAAATGCCCCAATTTAGATGTAATATTACAGACAGGCGCCTCTGTTTATAAACTTATATCGGTAAATACATATATAGGCCCTACTATGCCTAACTTATATTCTTTCTCCGCAGATGGGTTGGAATTAAATGTTAATCGGTCAAGAAATGCTTCGGCTCGACCATCTAGTAACCCCATGCCCGAATAATGTATTTGCTGTTCTGTTTCGATCTGATTATTCTAAAATGTAATCTTTTACTCTTCGCATACAGTACCCAAGGATGAGTTTTTCCTCGTAAGAAGAGAGTTATATAACAGAGGGTAAATGTAGACTGATGGAATCACAAAAAAATCATGACGGAATCACCAGCGCTCATTTCAAATATTCTCGGTAAAAGAGCTTTTCATTCATTACACATATTCCCCGAGAAAAAATGATTCCAAGGATGAATTGTTCACTTCTAATTATAAAATTAGGATCTGAACTCTTATTCTATCCAATGTATACAGTTGATGTCAAATGCATATTTTTGCTACAGATGTTTTCAAATGGAGTGACTTTTAGTATATTTCGAATTTCGCGAGTTGATTGTATAAAAAAAGCGTGCTCTTAATACGTCGTCTGTGCATGGTATTGACGTGTCACCAGAGATTACAGGAAGCGAAAAGAAAAGAAATACAACATGCTGGTATATGGCGTACGAAAAATATTCGGCGCGAAGTTTTTGCAAAAAATGGCGTTTTTTGTTGACCGTAGCTCTTACATATGTATGTGGAATTCATTATTAGCTCGCGCGAGAAGATGTGACATGAGTCGTATGTAAAACACCCATCAGGTCACAAAAAAATGTGGCTGTCCATATTATAGCTACATCATCAATAGGAGTAGTAGCGAAAGCGGTCATTCTTTTGGAGGGGGTTTGGGGTTGTGTTTGAGTTATTGAGGGAGCATTCTTGGTCCCAATGGGCCGTGTGGGTGTCCTCTTGCAGAAGCTCTGGTGAAGTAGAATACCATTCAGGTGATGTTCACGTCACTGTGACGTTATCAGAAGCAGACAAAGTGCAGCGTCGCTCGGGTGCGCCATTGAGACATGGCTACCTATACCTTATAAGCTAGCCCATCGAAGCGACTAGTTTTTATGTTCCATAACGTAAAGGTCGCCGTTTTGTAGAAAAAGTCAGATGTATTTATGCTTGAACACGAGATGTGATTTTTCAACATCGATGAGAGCTTATAAATGCGAAACAAACGTGAAAATATAACCATAAATCTGCATACATTATGGTCAGATTTATATACGGGAAAACGCTTAGAACGCATCTCCGGCGATCTAGGACCCCAGAGCCTGTTGGGCTGTGATAGTTGACCACGCTATGAACTTTCGCAAGATTCGCCCCCCCCCCCCCCCCGTTTGAAATCCTAGTGACGCCTCTGACCTCCGTTAGAATCCCATTGAACTCACAGATTTCACTTTGCATCGAATAAGTATTTTTCTGAATGGGGACATCATCACACGCATATTCACGACTTCAGTTGGTAAGTATATCCCCAAACCATCCATAGGACGCGTATGGGTTATAAGTTACACTAAAAACTACTTAGTCGTCAAGATTATTGTACAGAATTTGACTAGTTGAAAAGTGGGATTTATTCCGGCTTCGCCTTCAACAGATTCTACGTTACTTAGGCGATTCAACGTCTTCAATAGTTACAACAAAAACGGCGACAATACAGTTTTCAATGGAGATTTTACAGAACGGTGATCGAGTGATGTCCAAAAGTACAAGTCGTGGGGGATGCAACAGAATATAGCAGTCTGGTGATACCTTTTGCCAAATAAATGCGATGACAGCAACACTATTCCACAACCACCATTGCCTATGGCCAATAAATGGTAATAATTGTCAGTCACTATTTATTGATGAACATTCCCCTCACCAACAAAATTGTGAACTATACTTATCTTGCTGTTTGTTATCATCATTATTTGGAGAGAACAGGGTGTCACCTGCGGTATCCATCAATGAATAGAATAGAATTGAACCTTTATTTGTACAGTTTTGCCCGTTGCCCGGTTAATGTGTACAGGGCCATGGGTTAATGTGTACAGTACAATTGACCCACCGTGACTCACTGAAGGGAGGGGGAAGTAGGGACTAGAGGGTATATGGTATTATAAAAGCCTTTCTGGCCAGTTAACGGCGATCCAGGAGGAACACCACCGCCCTCGCCCCACCCCACCCCCTTCCCCTTTTCATGACAGGTTGTTACAGGTTGTTACAGTGAAGATTGAGTCTGAAGATATTCCCGTATAAGTGCAAGTTATTGTTTCGATGATGGATATTCTTCAACGATATTCCTTTCAAACCTAAAAAAAACACATGACTGGCACAAAGTGTGGGCTACGCTCGGTTCAAGACAACAATGAAAGCCCCATACCCCTCCACCACACACTTTGTCTTGCATTCAATATGAGCAATAATTGCCCAGAAATTTCACATCACATTTTTCAGTAACATAACAATGACCCGGTTGTATGGACTTTTTACTTCTTTTGTTGATTTACTCCATTCTAAATTCTGCAAATTGGAAGAAAAGTTGACCTTTAAAAACATATATACATCTAATAAGAAACGTATCATTGTAAAAAAAAAGGAGAAAAAGAAAAGAAAATAAGTTTGGTGTGCCATTTATAATTTAAATTGATAAATGTATTTTATGAAGGATGTTTTTATTTCTTTGGAAATGTGTATTTCCATGCTCAAGATATGTTGTCGAGAAAATTGGACCTGCACTCATATAGTTCCCCCTTCCAAGACAAATACACACAAACAGAACGGTTATAGATATACATGTATTTATATACCGTATACTACGTACGACATCGATACTGAATATTTTTAACATCAGATTCTGTTTCATAATAAGTGGTTTTGCAGTACATAGGTCCGTATAAAATGAATTTCGAATGAATTGTATTGTCCTAATACGAATACACTCATTAAGAGCTGAGTACAAAACAACGGAATAAATGAACAACATATATATACTTGTAAAATGAAGTCTATTCCACAATCATTATATTCGTTTTTCTTTTCCCCATAAAGTGTCAAATTGCTGATCGTTTTGCGCGGCCAGTGACAACCCCAGTGACAGGCCGATAAAAAAAAACGAGGTTGATATGACGTCACGAGTAATGCATATTCATTTTCATCAAACCTACCCCTGACTCACGGTAAAAAGTGGCTACCTGGTTGGTCGGTCTCCGTTTTCTGGGATCTTTCAACTTTTTCATTCGGAGCACTTTGTACATAATTGTTTAGTATTTCAGAGTCAAACATGGAGGTAATTCCCTAACTAGATGTTCAAACCTGTATCTATTGCTATAGAAAGCGGAACCAATTTCTGATCTGTAAGCTTAGTGCCACATGTTCAACATTTCAGTTTATCAACCGGTACGTCATGTATAATGAATTCACAAACCTTGAAAGTTTACAAGATTTTTTTTATTGTAGGATTACACTCTCCTGCTAAGATAGTGTAATATCTTACTAAGATAGTGTTATCTCAAAATAGCACTATCTCAAACTCCCAAAATAACACTATCGTACACTAAATTACACTATCTTACTAGGATAGGATATCGAAGTGTTTTCTTTTGGCCGAGATGGGGGTGCTCATTTTTCTTACTGGTCTAAACAGGGTGGTGTTGACTTTTTTGCCAACTAAAAGGTGGGAGGGGGACACTTTTTTGTGCCTCAAGCGTTGTTGGGGGTATTGTTATCATATACGTACATCTGTTCATTACTTTTGTTTCTTTTTTGGAGGTGGAGGTCACTAAGTCAAACTACATGTAGGTAACTTGTTATTACCATATATACTGAAGAACTTGTATCGCATATGCATGTCCTCCAGATCACAAGGTTAAGCTTATAATTTGTCACCAATTGCTTGTTGCCATCAAACGTTCCTTCATCTACCAGGGCCCTATTCAATTACCCCCAAGTCCGAGGGGTTCTCGGTGCTTTGCACGATTCATGTTCACACTTTATTACAGATAGAAACCAACGTATCGGTATTATGATTACACACAGTTACACAGAGTATGGTGAGATTGATTCAAGTTGAATTTTTTTTTTTTTTCGATTATGATATGTGCAGTGTATAAATACCTGTACCTGTCATTTGCATGCTTTGAATTACTGGAAGGCTCCAAGCTAACTAATATTCAAAAGAATGCCGAGTTAATGCACCATTTACGGTACAGCCTCGTGTTTTCTTTTTGTTTTTCTGTTCTTTGTTTTTTTTTTTGCTTTTTTTGCTTAAATAATATACCAGTAAATATGCACAACTGTATTGACTTTCTGCGAATTTGTTCTTAGTTGCGGAGGGTCTTGAGTTTTTTTGAAGGCCTCATTGGGAGGGGGTTCAATTTTTTAGGACTCTGACAGGGGGTGAGCAATAACTTTCTTAAACATCACTTGAGGATGGGTGGCTCTTTTTTTAGCTATATTTTTCCAGTGCGCCGCCCCCCTTCGATAAATTTTGACCGGTCCTTAATCCCAAGATAAGATAGTGTAATCCTAAAATAACGAAAATACTAAGATAGTGTAGTCCCAAGATAGTGTAATCCCAAGACAGTGTAATCTCAAAATAACGAAAATACCGTTATACGATCACTTTCTGAATGCCAAAGAATATGTTCCTTGATGATTTAGTTAACTATGCCGAATGCAGCTTCGTCGCTGAACGAAAATCGAAGCGCCGAATTCCAAATAATGGTTCTCAATATGCTGAAAGTACATGATTTATATGATACGCGTACTGTTATTACAGCCATGTTTGCGAGTAAAACAGTGTCACTGAGTAGCCTCTCCCGTTACGTCGCTCTACTCATTGGATAGCCCCCTTTTCAAATCGGGAACTGACCAATCGAAATGTCAGCGTCGACAGCTGACCGTTTTAATCAGCTCTGAATAGTTGTCCGTGGTCTAATGACCCGGGTTATGAGGTTGAATAATGGAGTGCTGAGGCATCATAATTATTTTGCATTTTATTGTACAGAATATTGTACCTGAATATCGTCTTCGTACATTTGACGTCGATGGTCATAGTAAACAGTTAACAGTGTACACATTGGACACAAGTCGCCGAATTTGGTGACTTGAGAATTTTGACTTCGTGTTGACAATTGGACTTGAGTTAACTATGCTTTTGTGTTATTTTTCATGCCGCCCCGGTGAACTAACGTGGCAGGAAATGGAACCGAAGCCAATGAAAGTACAGTCACCTGACCTGATGAGTGTGATTCAGTATCAGTTTTGTGAATACGGGGCTGAGAGTCCTGATAGTAAAATATATGACCAAATCCTAGGAGATGTACCAACAATATATGACCAAATCATAGGAGATGTACCATCAAAATATGAACAAACCCTAGGAGATGTACCATCAAGATATGGACAAACCCTAGGAGATGTACCATCAAGATATGAACAAACCCTAGGAGATGTTCCATCAAGATATGAACAAACCCTGGGAGATGTACCATCAAGATATGAACAAACTCTAGGCGATGTACCATCAAGATATGAACAAACCCTAGGAGATGTACCAACAAGATATGAACAAACCCTAGGAGATGTACAATCAAGATATGAACAAACCCTAGGAGATGTACCATCAAGATATGAACAAACTCTAGGAGATGTACCAACAAGATATGGACAAACCCTAGGAGATGTGCCATCAAGATATGAACAAACCCTAGGAGATGTACCATCAAGATATGAACAAACCCTAGGAGATGTACCATCAAGATATGAACAAACCCCAGAAGATGTACCATCAAGATATGAACAATCCCTAGGAGATGTACCAACAAGATATGAACAAACCCTAGGAGATGTACCAACAAGATATGAACAAACCCTAGGAGATGTACCATCAAGATATGACCAAATGCAAGATGATGTACCGACAATATATGACCAAATCATAGATGTACCAACAAAAGAGATAAAAATAGAAGCGATCAACCAGTTTGATGTGACTAATGTGGTCAACTACACAGAACCAGAGATTATATTCAACATTAAAGAAGAACCGCACTGTCACGTGAGTAATTGTGGAGGGGGGGGGGGGTGGTTCTTCTCCAGAGTACCAGTTATGTGCTCCCAAGTAATAAGTACATAGACAAATTTCGTCGAAATGTTCACATGTTACTCTTGTAAACGTATTCAACTGTAAACTTAGCATTAATTGCGAAAGGTACTACAGACCTGTCTGCCCGAGCATCAAATCCAAAGATTTATTCACAATAATCGCTGAAGTCTATGACAAATCTTGAAGAAACTGTTTAATTTTAATAACATCACCATATGACCCAGTTAGCCTCAAAGCTGGTTTAATGTTGATATTTTCAGGACAACAAACACGATGTTCTGGGCCCATATCAGAAAGACAAGAAGTCAATTTACCGACCTGTTCCTGTGGCCTTGTACAAATCTCTCACAAGACCAGTGAGTGAGGCTAGCCCCACTGAAGGACCTGAGGGTGAGACTAACTCCGCAAACGGACAGGGTAGCGATACTAGCTCCACCAACACACCAGGAAATGAGAATAGCTTCACCAGCGGCTCAGGGAGTGGCACTTGCTACACCAACGGACCAGAGAATGAGAGTAGCTCTACCAACGTGCCTAAAATCTTACAGGAGGGAAAGCATACGTGTTCTCCTTCCACAACAGAGCCAGGATTGCCTGACCAGATCAAAGGTCGTGTTGTAAAGATATATAAATGTCCGTGCTGCTCATATTGTACTATCAAGGAGGGAGATCTAACCACGCATCAAATAAAACGACATGAGAGATTCCACACTGGTGAGAAACCGTACAAATGCTCTCTTTGTTCATATACCACGAGTCGGAAAGGAAGCCTGATGATGCATGAGAGAATCCACACTGGTGAGAAACCGTACAAATGCTCTCTTTGTTCATATACCACGAGTCGGAAAGGAAGCCTGATGATGCATGAGAGAATCCACACTGGTGAGAAACCGTACAAATGCTCTCTTTGTTCATATACCACGAGACAAAAAGGAAGCCTGATGATACATGAAAGAATACACACTAGCGAGAAACCGTACAAATGCTCCCTTTGTTCATATACCACGAGTCAAAAAGGAAGCCTGATGAGACATGAAAGAATACACACTGGCGAGAAACCGTACAAATGCTCTCTTTGTTCATATACCACTATTCGAAAAGGACACCTGAAGATGCATGAGAGAATCCACACTGGCGATAAACCATACAAGTGCTCCCATTGTTCGTATAGCACGAGCCAAAAAAGTAACCTGAAGGGACACGAAAGAATACACACTGGCGAGAAACCGTACAAATGCTCTCTGTGTTCATATAGCACTAGCCGAGTAGGAGATCTGAGACAACATGAAATAATCCACACTGGAGAGAAACCGTACAAATGCTCCCTTTGTTCTTATACCACTATTCGAAAAGGACAACTGAAGATGCATGAGAGAATCCACACTGGCGATAAACCATACAAGTGCTCCCATTGTTCGTATAGCACGAGCCAAAAAAGTAACCTGAAGGGACACGAAATAATCCACACTGGCTAGAAACCATACAGATGCTCTCTTTGTTCATATAGTACTATCCGGGTAGGAAATATGGAACAACGCGAAAGAATCCACACTGGTTATAAACCATACAAATGCTCTCTTTGTTCATATAGCACGAGCCAGATAGGAAACCTGAAGGAACATGAGAGAATACATAATGACAAGAAAACATACAAGTGCTCTCTTTGTTCATATAGCACCATTCAAAAACAAACAAAAACCCGAAGACGCATGAGATAATACACACTGGTGAGAAACCATACAAATGCTCTCTTTGTTCATATAGCCCTATTTACAAAAGAAACCTAAAAATAAATTAGGGTATTTTGCTCATTGGCGAGAAACCATACAAATGCTGTCTCTGTTCATCTACCACGAGCCGAAATGGAAATCTGACGGATCGTGAGATAATACACACAAGTGAGAAGAGAAATCATACAAATGCTCTCTTTGTTCATATAGCACGAGCCAAGAAGGGACGTGAAGAATCACGAGGGAATCGACACTGGTGCGAAACCCCCAAGAAATGTTTATTCTGTTGATATAGGACTGCTGTGGAAAAAACACAAAGGTACATGAAATTACCCATATTGGAACCATATAAATGTTGTCTTTGTTCATACACCACTATCCAGAAAGGGCACCGGAAAGAACACGAGAGAACTCAACCTGGTGAGAAGCCATACAAGTGCTACGTCTGTCATTATAGCTCGGCTGTGAAAGGAACCCTGAAGCTCTATGAATTTATCCATACTAGTGAGAAACCGTACAAGTGTTCTTTTTGTCAGTACAGTGTTGCTGTGAAAACCAGGCTAAAGAGGCATGAAAAAACGCATATGGATAAGAAACCATGCAAGGGGTCATACTGAAAATATGGCACTTTTGAAAAAAAAAACGGTTTCTAAATTTACATGAAAGAGCAGATACTGGCGAAAAATTATCAATAATTTCATTGTGTTCTTCCATAACACTGCGATAGATGAAACCCAAACAAGCATGCGAGAATTCCTGTTGGATGAAAATCATATAAATACTCAGTACGTATAGTACTACCATGAAAGAAACTCCAATGCAAAATCATTAACTGTTACTGCATGGCGAAAATCTCTATCATTGCACCATACATGTATGTTCGCATATTACTGCCGGCGTTCGCCGTGTTGTTCCAGATGTTTGAAGGTATGTGATACAACAAATTCTTGTGATACAGTTTCTGATCTGTGAATACTGTTGTACCATGGATGTGAGGGGTGGGACACATACGACAGTGACAGTAAGTCCCGCTACGGTCAACACTCACATTACAGGTATGCGCCTGTTACGAAGAGCTCGGCGAAGCGTAATGTCACGATAACGTACATAAGGTTGATGTCTTTGGTGCCAAAGCTCTACCGAGGCGAGTGATGTGTCTATCTTATGAATATGGATTCTTCACACTGGTTTGAAGAAGAAGAAGGTCTCCTACCGAGAGTATGAACACTAAGATTGCTGAGAGATCTGATGAAACAAGACTAATGTTTTGTGCGATGGTGAGGGCGTTATTGCGGAAAGGTTAACTGAAGGACAGATATCATATATCAGACATATATGATACAATACAGGACATATATTGTATAATACACAACAGATTCTGTATAACACAGGAAAGAAACGGTATCATACAGAACAGATTCTGTATAATACAGGACAGATATTGTATAATACATAACAGATTCTGTATAACACAGAAAAGATGGTATAATACAGAACAGATTCTGTATTATACAGGACAGATATTGCATAATACAGGACAAATATTGTAGGATACAGAACATATATTGTATAGTACAAGCTACATGTAATTTCTTACAATTAAGAATCGACCAACAATTAACATCGATGAATGTGTGAAGTACTATAAGCGGGATATATCATAGAATCAGCCAGGTAAGCTGACTAACGGTACACCATCGTGATATAGCATAGAATCAATCAGGTAAGCTGACTAACGGTACACCATCGTGATATATCGTAGAATCAGTCATTTAAGCTGACTAACGGTACACGATGGTAAAAAATCATAGAATCAATTTGGTAAGCGGGCTAATGGAATACCGTCGTCATTTAGAATCAGTCAGGTAAACTGACTAACGGAACACCATCGCCATATATCGTGGGATCAGTCAGGTAAGCTGACTAACGGTACACCTTCGTGATATCATAAATTCAGCCAGATTAGCGGACTAACGGTACACCATCGTGATATATCATAGAATCAGTCACGTGAGCCGACTAACGTTACATCATCGTGATATATCATAAAAAGTATGTGCTCTTCATTCGTGGATGTTGATGGATATTTAACTGGTGACCGGAATACACAGCCCGAAATATTTAACTCATCAAATAATACTTGAAATCTACGTGGGGAAAACTGCATTTTGTGTCATAGTATTAACGCTGATTTAGTTTTGTAGCCAAAACATGCAAAATTGTATTTTTCTTCGCGTATACATACTGAAATATCAACTTGGAAGAAAATGTTATCGTCAATTTCACAGAAATGAATTTCTGATTCATCAAAATGTTCCCCTGACCTAGGTTCATATATTCTAGACTTTTATAGGAAGGACTCTCCCTTAAAACAGAATTTATGAGACCTCAAAACAAAGTCAAACTTTGTTGTTTCATGTAAACGTCCCACTACAGATACATATTTATTTAATTCTGTATTGAATTGTGTTATTTTTGTCACAATAAAATCTATTTTAATGTTTCAAAAATACCAAGATACCAGTATGCCAGAGATTACATTCTCTACACTCACAGAGCAGCTTCTCCCACTCTGTCCCTTGTTATCTACACTCATATAGCAGCTTGTCTGACTTTTTTCCAGAGTGTATAACAAACTGATCTCCCCAAAATGGCCACCATTACAGTGTGATATTGAAATAACTTTGTAATTATCTCCATATAAAAGTTCAGTATTGTTGTTCTCACATACCGAGGCTGACTGAATTACACAGGAATACGCCATAATGTATTCGAGTCCAGTTAACAAAGGTCTTTGATGCCATATGAAGTAATAACAGGCGGTTCCTGGGTGTGTCCCTTATATACCCCTTATATCCCATGCTCCGAGAAATTGCCGAATTTTAAACACCGCACACTTCTATTACCGTACATAGCATTATTGATCTTTGTAGTGAACACGAATACATTATGACGTCCCCCTATGTAACTGAGCTTCGGTACAGGACACAACAGTACTGGAGTTTTTACCTCCATCTTAGAGAGCGGGATTCCCTTAACCTGGTACAAGGAACGTTTAGTCGATTTCAAACTCAACATACGGATTTATCACTTAGTATTTTTTCCTGCGGTATCACGGCCCCAGTCATCAACCAATCAGCGATAGTATAAGGAATTTAAAATGAACCCAGCATTACAGCAAAACGATTGACAACAAAGATAAAGCGCCTCTAGCGGTCAATAGGCGAATATCAGGCGAGTTGAATCAGCATTACACGTTTCCGATACGCACATAATGTAAACATATCCACAAGAGCTCTTGTATGTGCGGTGCACAGATACACATGGGAGTGATAATCGTTCGACCTTTATCTGGGTCGTATCAAATAGTCATTTGATCAATGCTATCGTTATATTCTGTCTCGGGTTATATATAGTGTCTGGGTCCGATAATCTTGGTTCGACGAGCTCAGGTTATGGGTTGGATTCCAGTAGACTAGAGGAATGTTTGTTAAATCAAGGTATTCCGAAGGCGGGTCCAGTATTTTAGGCTAGAAGGCCAGATGTTATATACCCGATGGCATTTTCCTCCGTGTTCCAAATGTATATCCAAGAAACACATGCCATCTCGACATGACATATCTGTCGAAAACGTGTAGGAGGCTACTTCACAGCTATTCCGGGAATGTTCTCTCTAGTCAAGTCACATGACTGATTTTATTATCAGCTATTCCGAGAATGTTCTCTCTAGTCAAGTCACATGACTGATTTTATTATCAGCTATTCCGGGAATGTTCTCTCTAGTCAAGTCACATGACTGATTTTATTATCAGCTATTCCGGAAATGTTCTCTCTAGTCAAGTAACATGGCTGATTTTATTATCAGAGTTATGCCGTACGAACCAAGGCGATCCACTGATGAAAATTAAACGTCAGAAAATAGATCAGAAATTCACATCCACACATCCCCGAAGTCACACTGTCATAATGTATGGTCCATGCGAGTTCGCGATACACCAAAAATAGCAGCCAGAAACACTTTCTTGCATTCCAAATGCAGCGAAGAAAATCCGAGTCAAGAAATGTAAACATCTCAACAATCTTGATACAAGGGTTTTTCCAAAATCTATATCCACTCCCTCGCCTAAGGAAAAGTTTCCACACAAACAAATTTAGATAAAACTCTTGTATTCATTTTTGGTACCGGTACGGTACTTTATAATGTGGAATTCAAGGTATTGTGGTATTGATGGACATATATGTATAACGTTATATGTATTTTGGTCTAAAAATACGAAATTGCAGGGTTAATTCCGGAGCATTCAATAGGAGGGTGGGTATGAGTTTTGAAAAAGGCATTTCTTGAACGGTATATTCGCGGCTGTATTTGGAATGCATGTAAGTGTTTCTGGCTGCTATTTTCTGAGTATCCCTAACCCGGATGGACCATACGTTATGACCGTGGGACTTGGAGATGTGTGGACGTGAATAGCTGAATGGCATTTTATTCTCGTCCGTGAATCGCCTTTTATATAGATCTTTTATATAGATCTGTCGTCTTGCCAACACTAGTTTGTACAAGTTTGCTTGTCAATGTCTTTGTATATAGTTTCCAAGGTATTTGTCAATGTCCTGCTCTTTGTTGTATGTTGGGAGTAACCACCCCTTGATCAATGTACGTTACATTTGATTGCAATAAACATCGTATCGTATCGTATGTTCTCGCCTGTTCCTTACTGAGTGTAGCAGCCAGGAAACGTTCAGGACTGGATGCGTCATCCTTTTGACATGCAACTTTTGAACACGTCCCTCGTGGTAAAGGCTTGAATCCTGTATGTATGAATGTCTGTCATTTTGAATGCTAGCTATTGATGACGAAAACATGTATGTGCAAGAGTGGCTGATAAACTATCTGATGAAGCGACCTCAGTTGAGAGACCAGAGCCAATGTAATAATGGACAGTGGATAAAGATTAGATGGGAGTGTAAATTGTAAGTCTAGTGTTGAACAATCGGTTGGGATCAGGAGAGAACAGGCCCGACACAGCTGTGAAGCTCTATGGCAAATTTAATATACCCTGCTATAGAGAAACAACCATAACTGGATAAAATTAGATAATGCTATGCACAGTCTCTTTCAACATCGTATAAGTAGTCTGTCATGAGAAATAAGTAGTACACAGGAACAACGGAAGCCCGTAGCCAAGGGGGTTTTGGGGGGTTCGGGCGACCCCCCCCCCCCCCTACCCTCCTTCGGAAATATTATATATTTTTCTCATATATATGCCCTTTTCAAACTGAAGCAAACCCCCTATTTGCCCCTTTTCCCATACAACGAAACCTCCTGATGTGCCCTTTTGGAGTGAAGGCGAACCACCCCTCAGTAAATCCTGGCTACGGCCCTGAACGAACCAGATATCAAATCGTCATGCAAATTCCATGATGCAACGTGAGGTCAAAGCATGGACGAAGAAGTGAAAGCAAATCACTCACAAGGAGGACTGAACTTTGAGGCAGCTGAGCAGGCTATGTACAACGTACGTCCAGTCTCCCTGAACTTTCGCTTGAGAGACAGGGGTTACATTAATTTGGATACTCCCTGGAAGGCTCTCATACGAGGAATGCGATACAGTGGAAATCCATGTGTCAGGGTTAATGAACAAACCTGGATTTCCGAATAGATGCAAGGAATTTTGAATTTTGGTTTCATTTGTATTTAACGTGAACACAACACTTTTCGACTTGGTTTCAGGTGCTCATCTTACCACAATGTGAGGTCTACCGCGCGTTTGATATTTCCGCCATTGAGGTCGCAGTTTGTTCACTCGGGACTTTCAGCTTGGCGATTGAGACCATAATTGGTGAGTATGGTTGGTTAGTACTCCAGTATAACGTGACACCAGGCTTTCTTTTTTAATATGCTGTTGTTTACTGACAAGCCTGGTAGTTACGTCGGCTTTCATAATTAATACAAATCAAACTATCACCTCCAACATAATGTATGAGCAAAAACGGCCCAAAATGAAAAAAAAAAATAAAGAATTTCCCTGCCCACTCACCTTAATAATTTCAAATACCAATACATACTGCATTCATATCACGTAATTTCCAACTCTGACACGTCCAATAACACGAGGGTGCACCTTGTTTATCTGGAGACTTTTCTTCGTGCAATCAATCTTTTCTCGCAATATGGCGACAAAGGACTTTGACCCTTATCCTTATATGGGTATATGACGTGCTCACTAAACTGCTCGCAATGTTTGGGGGAACTCCCTGGGCCACAAAGGGGCCTTCTGGAATTATATTATGTTACAGAGTATCAATTAAATAACAATTGAACGACCGTCTTGCGATCTTGCGGGTCTAATGGAATAAAGACAGCACAGATTGCTTGGATATGCTCTTCCTTCAAATTGTACGACAAACGTCTTTTACACCTGTCTTCATCTAGCTTCACAATTTCCTCTCTGGACATATTGATAAAGGTCACACACAACGCATTCTCATGGCATCAGATTGTATATCCCAGGCTTTTGTCATATATACCTTGTTTACCGACGGTTTGGAGGTTACAAACTCTGACGTTGGGAGAATGCATACAACGGTGTATATGGCGAAAGATAGGGCAGTGTTTTTCTTTATATATTGTGAGAAATACAACGGTCATTGAGGAATTGTGAATGAATGTGTGAAGAGCAAATCCAAGCAATCCGTGCTGTCTTTATTCCATTGTACCAGTTTGATCGCAACACAGCCGTTTAATTGTTATTTAATTGATACTCTGTATCATAATACGATAATTCCAGAAGGCCCCTTTGTGGGCCTGGGAGTTCCCCCAAACATTGCGTACGATGCGCCCAGTTTAGTGAGCACGTGATACACCCATATAAGGATAAGGGTCAAAGTACTTTCCTTTGTTGCCATATTGCGAGAACAGATTGATCGCACGAAGAAAAGTCTCCAGATAAACAAGGTGCACTCCCGTGTTATTGGACGTGTCAGAGTTGGAAATTACGTGATATGTATGCAGTATGTATTGGTATTTCAAATTATCAAGGTGAGTGGGCAGGGAAATGCTTTATTTTTTGCATTTTGGGCCGTTTTTCCCGCTCATATGTTGGCGGTGGTAGTTTGATTTGTCTTTACTATGAAAGCTGACGTGACTACCAGGCTTGTCAGTAAACAACGTCATATTAAAAAAGAAAGCCTGGTGTCACGTTATACTGGACTAGTCTCTATAGATAAGACCAGGTCGGGAACCAATTTTTTTCGCAGGAACCTTTTAGGCCCAATCGTTAATAATTTCGAGATTTGCGCTGAAATTTTTGGCACAATCATGCTTTACTTGCCTGTAAATGAAATGGTGTGTACATTCATATCTGAGTTCTCATAGTTTTTTAATAAATCCACAGAGAACGCCAAATAGAACGTCGTCGTTTTCATCGACTACAGACATGGCCACCGTCATCTTATCCGATACTCTCGAACCGAGTGATATGGTGCGCTGTTCATCGAAATGCAGTGAAGTTATACACATTGCTTAAAGTTGAGCACTTGGTTCGAGACTATTTCTCTCGCGCGTGTACTTGGATACAGCCTCTGTGTAGTCGAAGAAAACGACATGGTGGAAGAGTGGACAAATTCCTGTTTTAAATGGAATTAGGGAAAACAGGATTGGATTATCACTACTGAAGTAGGTTTCAATAGCTTAACTGTTAATAAAGGTAACTGAAAACAGTTTTGCCAATTTGGTACAAATTTTTTTCTCGAAATGAAGTTTTAGTTTTCGACAGCATGAAAATTGGTTTACGGCCTGTCCTTATACTTAGACGCAATATGGACTCCAGTGCCACCCGATATATACATCTCGCAATATCTGTCCTCCGATATACAAGGAATGCTAGTACCTGTGGTTCCTACTATGCCATGATGCATCTCAATGAACTTACATGTACAGTCTGGGATCACTCGGCTCCATGGGTCGATCGGCTCAATCCGACAATAAAACAACCCCTTCCCGCTCTCTGTCCATTTGTTTTAGTGAGTTGCTCATCCGTCTGCAATCAGTCTTCAAAAATCAACGGTCAGTTGAATTCTCCGCAATTATATGCATACGTATCACGTGATCAGCAACGTATCATGCGGATCACGTGACCGTCCGTATGAAGATAATGGCGGAAGTTGAACCTGTCTTGGATGTTTGAAGACTGATTGCAGATGGATGAGCTCTTCACGGCAATCAAACTTTTTGCCGAACTCGATGAAACAACTCAACAGAGAGCTGGAAGGGGTTGTTTTATTGCCGAATGGAGCCGATTGACCCATGGAGTCATGTGATCCCGGACTGTACATGTAATTTCATTGAGAGGCATAATGACGTAGTAGAAACGAACCAAGCCATGTCAACTTGACTACGTTCGTGTCCGGTCTCTATGTATGACAGTTATTTATTCCCAGTTGCAACTTACACTAGGTAGAGACGAGGTGTTGCGTATCAGAATTGAGGTCGAGGTCAGAGATCAAAGGCCAATCTGACCTGAAAACACGAATCATTGAAACCCTTTTTTTGAGAGGATTTATATGGCGGAAAAGGTCGCGATGACCCCATTACCCAAGGAATTAAAAATTGCAATTTTTGTGTCAGTAGATAGGGGTGGACGACTTGTCACATACCAAACTTGAGGTCAAGTTCAAATTATGTTTATGGTCATGGAGACCCCGAAATCAGGAAATTTTTAATAATCGCATTTTTTTAGAATGTGGATAGATTAGGGGGAGACGATGTGTCACACACCAAAATTGAGATCAAGGTCAAAGGTCAAAGTCACTGTGACCCCAAAATCAAATCTCGACTTTTTTTTGTATCTGTGGATATATCAAGGTGACGATGTGTCATGTACCAAAGTTTAAGGTCAAGGTCAAAATCACTGTGACCCCAAAATCAAGAAATCATTAAAAATCGGCAAGGTGACCTGATGACATATTGTCCATCCCCACCAAGATAGAAGTCCCTGACAAAACTATATTGGCAAAGTGAGCATACGTACATGTATGGTATTTCAATCTACAGTTTTAAATTACCCAAGCAATACCCTGACGTTGTCATTATTTTCATCACCTACTGGAAATACGATACTGTTCTGGATTAAGGTAAAATGGGGTAACTTTGACACAACTTTATCTCCAATCTGATTTGGAGACCAGAACCACACTATGTCAACACTGGGTACCATTAAGAGTCCACACTGGATACAGTTGGACCTGTTCAAATTATTGTCGTGATAACCACAGATATTTATTGCATGTTAATTTGAAAAAGAAGAACATGTGTCAATGTTACCCCATGGTGAATGCCCTGGGGTAACATTGACATGCACCATCAAAGTCATAGCAAACCAGCTGGGGTAACTTTGACATATTGAGCTGGGGTAACTTTGACATCATCATGGGAATCAATGGTGAACGTGGTGTCAAAGTTACCCCAAATAGACAAAATTACTGAAAATAGTGGCCAGAAGAAAGAACTGGATAAAGCTACTATAGCAATGATTAGTACTTCTAAAATAGTATATTTTTACTATAAACTCAAAACATTACAGCACTTTACCATAGAAGTTTTTGTGTCAAACTTTTATCAGTTACACCAGTGCCAACTACATGTTAAGTGGTCATATTATGAAGAGTGTCACATGGCTGGCCACCTACTCCCTGCTACCTCAGTAGATATAACAGCATCTTATATATAAAGGTAGATAACTGTCTATGAGCTGTAACAATATGCTAATATAATTAAAACAAAAAGTTGTCAAAGTTGTCCCACTGTCAATGTTACCCCGTGTTACCTAACACTTTATATCCGACTTGTCTCTACGTTTGTTGCGAATATTCGTGAAAGGAACAACGGTTGATTTCGAAAGGATATAATCATTATGCGCATGTCAGGATGGCTTTACGTCACCAGTCATCAATGCAACCACAGCCGAGGAATTGACGTATGGGTAATGATCACTTCCTGTCTTATACACCCATCTATAGACGAGGTGGCATATTTTGATCAAGATTTCTGTCTGTATGTTAACTTATGTAATGTATGTAAGCTGTGAGATATCTGCAGTTCCATGACGTCAAAACGTTAAATATCATTAAATCATTTAAAAATTGCTTTGCCCGTCTGTTCGTCCATCTTGAAGGATTATTGTCAGGTTTTCCAATTTCATATAGCATATACCACTAGCAATGAAGCAGAACCCTATTGAAAATGACTGACCTTCATCTATTTTATCATTGTCAAATTCTAGTATTGGTGATATCCTTTGACGGATTACATTCTGTGATCTTCAGTGTACAACTGGTGATTAACTGGAAATTTTAACTGGAAAAATTAATTATCAACATCTCAACGGACAATGGTCTGTTCTCGGTTACCGCCTCAAGATGTCCGTTGATGGTGCTGAGCAAATGTTTCCACAAGCCCCAGAAGAACCGCTCCCCCATGCTCGTGTTGCGCATGAGATAAGATAGATTATTGGTAGGTCTTCGTCTGACCAAACACCTGACTGTATTTCTTTGTCTATATATATAGAATATGGACAGAAAATCCACGTAGTGTTACATGTTTCGAGAGGAGAGAAAATTAATTGTTAAGAAGGGTATTGTGTCTTTTCAGACAAGGCCGCATTAGTTTCATAGGGAAAAGAAATGGAAGATGTATCAGTAAAACGGGAGGATTTTGACCAAACGGACGAATTATGGAGCCAAAGAACCAAGAATATGTCTTCGAAGGAGGAATTGAGGATCCAAGCTGGGATACACAACCATGTAACAATAAAAGAAGAGCCCGTGGTCGAGTTTGATGTACATGCAAATGGCCAGCCACTACAAAAGATCCTTGTACATAGATCGGTTAAACAAGTAAGTCATACCAGGTGTATCCCGTGTATGTTATATTCACTGGTCAGCTATAGCACAGGTGACAAATGTTGCAAACATACATTATCTGGTCAAATATTGACCACGAGAAAGACCGTGACATACTGATTTGTCAACACTACACAAGGATATATCAAATAGAATCGCATCTCAATATTGAAAAACTATCCAGCACACGTTCAAGTGAAGCATATTCTTATAATTCTGTCGCTGTATCCGGTGGATACTTCATGTTGGAAGCTATTGTCGGAGTCTTTGTGCAGCTGAAAAGGCTAGACACATTGTTGTTCCCAGACTTGTCTAGTGTATGCATTGTCTCGGGAATCTTACATGGAGTATGAACCCTGTAACCCTTCAACAACCACTCACTCACCCCGCCCAGTAACTTAAGTAGCTCCAGAAAAATGTATATAAAATAGCCAAGGTCAAACTTGGATAGGTGATCGGGCACTTTACTGGCAGGGCTGATAAGTGTCCAGGAGAAAAGAAGCTGTGAGAACTCTTCGTGGCCTGGCACATGCAGGCACCGTCTTGATATGAGAGAAACATAATCGAAAAAGACATTAGACCGTACTCACCCACCCACTCATGTAAAATAGCCATTTCTTCCCATGGATAATGGCTTACAGTGATATACTGCTGATTCTTAAAATACTACGTTGACCTTGTCAGTAGTCCAATCATGATAACTAGACTGATTGTTTTGATCTTGCAGGAGTATCCGGGCACAGGCAATGATACCGAACAGACCAGACTTGAGGATGATACAACTCCGATGAAAAAACCTTTTCCTGTGAACCTGTATCGGGTCAATAATATGTGCAGAAATTATACTCCACTGAACACTGACTGTTCCAGTCCAAACACCACCTTCTTGACACATGTCCTAGAAACCCAAAACGCAGACCAGATCAGTGACAAGCTAGACCACGAGAGACCACAAACCTGCGAAAATCCATACAAATGCCCGTTATGCCCGTTTAGTTGTACCAAGAAAAGTGAAATGCAGAGACATCAGAGAACCCATACTGTTGAAAAGACATACAAATGTCCATTGTGTCCGTATAGCTGTGCTCGGAAACACCATCTCATTGACCATGAGAGAACACATACTGGTGAAAAGCCATACAAATGTTCATTGTGTCCGTATAGCTGTGCTTGGAAACACCATCTCATTGACCATGAGAGAACACATACTGGTGAAAAGCCATACAAATGTTCATTATGTCCGTATAGTTGTACACGGAAAAGTGCTCTGAAGAGACATCAGAGAACTCATACTGGTGAAAAGCCATACAAATGTTCATTATGTCCGTATAGTTGTACACAAAAATATAACCTGAAGACACATCTGAGAACTCATACTGGTGAAAAGCCATACAAATGCTCATTATGTCCGTATAGTTGTACATGGAAAGGTGATCTGAAGAGACATCAGAGAACTCATACTGGTGAAAAGCCATACAAATGTTCATTATGTCCGTATAGTTGTACACAAAAACATAACCTGAAGTCACATCAGAGAACTCATACTGGTGAAAAGCCATACAAATGCTCATTATGTCCGTATAGTTGTACACATAAAAATAATCTGAAGACACATCAGAGAACTCATACTGGTGAAAAGCCATACAAATGCTCATTATGTCCATATAGTTGTAATCGGAAAAGTCATCTGAAGAAACACCAGAGAACTCATACTCGTTAAAATTCATACAAATTCTCATTATGTGCGTATAGTTGTACACAGAAAACTGATCTGAAGAGACATCAGAGAACTCATACTGGTGAAAAGCCATACGAATGGCCATTGTGTCCATATAGCTGTGCCCCGAAAGTCCTCATTTACCATGAGAGAACATGGTTCATACTCCATGTAAGAATAACCAGACAATGCATACAATAGCCAAATCTGGGGACAACAATGTGTCTAGACTTGTGCCTTTTCAGCGACACAAAGACCCAGACAATAGCCTCCTACATGAAGTATCTACCGAGAACATATACCGACGAAAAGACATACAAATGTTTATTATTTCCGTATTGTTGTGCACATAAAAATAATCTAAAGAGACATCAGAGAACTCATACTGGTGTTAAGCTACATACTGGTGGCCAGTGTGTCAGAATAGCTGTGTAAAGAAAGGTCATCGGACCGAACAAGGATAGCTGAGCGTGGTGAATGTTCAACCGGATGCTCGTTATGAAATTTGATGAATGAGGGTTAAGTATTTCTTGTAAAAAAAGATGAGATAATTCACACTGGTCATAAAAATAAGAATGCATGAAAAGCCATAAACATACACGTCGAATATATACTTCCGTATTGATTTGTTATGAAGAGTCATACCTGAGGAAAGGTAACTGATTCCGTTATCACCCTTCACTGTATTAGCTCCATCGAGATAAGTTCTATAAATGACCAGGTAACTTGTTATACTGTTCTTTAGTTACTCATTAATAGAGCATTTCCACAACCGGATGTTGAATTGTTCTTATGTTTCCATGAGAAACGGCTCCGCCGAATCCGCCGCCGCCGAGACTTTGAAAGTGGATGTTCATGAAACCGTTAAACGTTTTCGGCTCAGACTTTGTGTGCTCACTCCCCAGGCCGGTGAAATTTGTTTGTTTGTGTTTTGATGGCTCTGTAGGCAGAGCATAGAGAAACCTTTCACGATTTCGTCTGAACGACTTTTTTCATTGAACTCTTATGTGCCATCTTCCTAGGGCTTTAGATTTCACCTGCTTGTTTTTCGTGGTATTTGGTCATGACTTGGTGGCGCTATGGACATGAATGCAGGTAAACCTGTGTAACATGATATCTTCTAAACAACTTTCTTGATTTCCATGAAATTTCGATATAATGATCTTGCAAGATAGGCAAACGATTGACAAAATTTTAGTGGTGTTGGTGAAATCATGGAGGCGCGTTTTTGCATCTCAGGAATTTACTTTCTTTAAACAGCGAAAATAATTCTAGTTTGCTTAACATGAATATAACATTCCCAGTGTTATAATTCACGTTCCTTGTAAGCCAAACGACCTTTTTTTTAGTATGTGGAATTCTCATGTCCTGTATCTACATTGCCCAGGCCAGACCTGGGAATTTTACTTCATCATGTAGTTTTGTGATATTTGTTCATCATTGGGTAGCACCATAGGCAGTAAACTTATACAGCAAAATTCATTGGCTCTTCATGAAGTTTATTATTGTGATCTTGTTAGACAGACGAAGGATTTCCAAACATAAAATTTTTATTTACTTTTTTTTTAAATTGTAGTTTTAGGGCTACCTCCCATACGGAAGCAACCCATCAGCATAATGCTTCATTTATATTTCATTATCCATTTTTTCACAATTCATAATTTGATTAACCTTATGGTTTAAAAAATGGATTGAAAGGACATTGATGCAATCAGAGAATATATGCTGCCATCAGTATGATGTGATACCGTAAGAGAATTGCAAGGAATGTAACACTGATATCCCCCTTACCTTGCAGGCCTGCGTATTGCATGCCATATGTTGACCATTCAGATGATAAAATCTGAAGTGGTTGACTTATTGCATAATGAACTTTACATAAAGGGGCCTGTAGACTGCTTGAATCAACAAAGTAAACACTTTTTTTTCCAGAAGCAGTGCTTCTTCTCTTTTCAATACTGATATAATAATTTGATCCTGTTCATTGGTATGGCCAACTGAATTACATTTCTTTAATGTCCAGTGGCTGTGAGACCCTGGGCTTTTACATGTCTGGAGAGGCATTCTGGCCAATTTTGTTAATGAGAAAAATCACAAATTATCACTCGGTTAATGCTCTGTTTTTATATGTGGAGGTCCCTATAATTTATTTGAAATCGAGATATGAAATGGCACATACCATTGCATTTTGACAGCATAATTACAACTGTTGATAACTATTTATGGACTGAAAAAGTAGAAAGATTTTCAAAGTAGAACTTCTACATGCCTGTTATATCGCACGTCCCATCTGGGAAATTTTTATATTTAATTTAAGTAAAATGGTGAGTTCTGTTGCATTTTGACAGAATATTTGGGCTTAAAGATAATATGTAATGATGACTCAAATGGAACTGAATTGTCCATGCCATCTGTCTGTCCGTCTATCAATTCTTGACGGACTAGAAGCCTATCCCAGTTGACAACCTATTTTTATGTATCTATGTTTGAGGGTCAAATATTTGACCCGAAGGGTCAAACCAGATACATATAGGAGAGCTGAAGATCTTGAACAGCTCTGTGTCTTGATAACACTTCAAAAGATAGAGTACTGACGCTGAAAGAAAAAGTCCAGAAGCTTTTTTTTATTTAGAGTGTCCATGTATTCTTGTTTTTCATGTTCATGTATAGTTTCAGGTCTGGTATGTTCAACTTAGATGTGTATTTATCTCCTTTTATGCAAGTATTTCTGCATTATTCAGTGGCACTACTTTCATGCTCATTGCCCCTCGAAAAATGTCGTCTGCTAATCTTGAGATTTTGAGAGGTACATGTTGAGTGATTTAGTGTGGCTAATTCATCGTCGTTAGAATGCGTGCACAGTCGATAATTTAGTATTAAGTAATGCCAATAAATTATTTATATATATTATTTAATGTTGCTTCCCTTATTGTTCGTTTACCTGACTGTTTTGAGAAAATTGCTTTTATACCAAACGATAAATGTTTATGTTTATGAGTGTCCCCTATCGAAAGCCTCAGTCCACGTGCTGTATTCAAAGTTTGGCGGACCTGTTCTTGCGAGACCATTACAGGTTATGCTTTCTGCAGACGGGGGCTGAAGTAATCTAATTATTCCGAGTATTATTCCTCGTGGTCCCGTGCTGGGCAGTATATTGTTCTGGGTTAAGTCATTGCTAGCCAATCGGTGCTTGCTTTGTTCACGTATTACGTTCTGGTCAATGCATGAGGGCAAGGTTTGTGGTAAATTTCCGATGACCTCCCCACGTGCACAAGCCATAAAGTTCACAACCCATCTAATTAAACGCGACGTAGAAAGAGTGGTGGAAAATCACCGACTGGGCCTACCGTTCACTATGTGCCGCTTCATCCACGTGTTACGTTTGTTATTGTGATCTCATGATCTGTGGACACCACATCAGATCCCGCCTCCAGCTGATTTTCACAGTGTCATCGCCAGAATTGTCTTTGTGAAGCTGTCATCTTCCGAATTCTCATTGTCAAGGTAAGGAAAAATTTGTCAAGGTAAGAAAAAATTTAATGTTGGTGTTTTTTGTTTTGTTTTGTTTTTTCTTTGCCTTGGGGAAGGAGCGATAATATGCCCTCCTATTTATGTGTTTTAACTTCAACCATTCAGGAAATAAAATAATGCGTATATGGTACCAAAAGTGGCCTATCTGGAGCCTCTGTGGAACGCAGAGAAATAACCGACACTTTCTGCAGTTGTGGTATCGTAGTTTTCTCGGTAATTGGGGCAGGAGCATTCTCTCACAGAGGTACCGGATAGTTAGAAATTTCGCAGTTACCCCGCCGCTCATACTGAGGGTGGTACAGACGGGGTCTCGAAAACATCTTAGTGGCGCGAGATCGATTCGCGATTGTGCACATGAAAGTCGGGAATGGATCTATGAAAACGCGTTTACAATCTACTTTTGTTGAATGTAAAAATGTAATATCGGTATCACGCATAATAGAAGTACATACCGGAAAGGAAAGCATTTTTTTTCTCTAAGCGAGCAGATTCGTATAATCCTGAATTTAGATTGCATCACGCGCGAGAATCAGAATCACGCGCGCGTGTGTTCTGAAGATGGCGGCGGATTTCGTTTTTGAAAGCTTCCGCAGCAGCTCGAATTTTTTTTTGTCTTTTGCCGTTTAAATGGAAAAGAAAGGAGCTAGACGGTGGTCATAAATGGCCTGAGAGCCTTCCATCCATAGCGAGCGCAAAGAGGTAGGCCACAGTGACTTTTGAAGCAGAAATCCTCCCAACAAGTCGGGCAGCCAAAATTTTACGACAAGAATTTTCGGTTCGACGGCTGAACCATATATGTTGTCAAAACGACAAAATTTAATGTTAGTACGTAGGGTTTAGCTTGTTGAACTAGCGTGCGGCAAACATAGTTTTGTATATGCTGGTATCAGCGATTTGCTCCGACAACAGCTGCAATTTATAACTACAGTACAGATTCAGATTACGACGTAGGCGAGATACTGGATGGGGCTCTTCTGTGAAAATACCTAACTGTCAGACACTCGAAAATTTCATTCTGTGGAATGCAAGAGAACAATGGGTGTATATTGATTAGTAATTGCATGACCTTACCAGTGACCTGATGGCGGCATGAAAACTCTCTGGTCACGCTTGTTGAAAACATATCTCTCGTATGTTTCCGACAGCGAATCCATCAAACTTGTCCAGAATTTCCTGCACAGTTCTTTCTGCAGCTGGAGTGTCAAAGTGGAAACCGTTAACTTTAAGAGCTTCATCTCCCATAGTGTGGAGAAATAAAGCCACCTGATAAGGGAGGGCCTGTCTGCCAAGGTTAGTAATTATGGCATAGTTCTCCCATTTTTGCTTAAACAGTTTCCAACTTTCAGCTACATTGGTATCAAGTGTTAATTGATGTGGAGGTCTAATTCCTTGAACCGCGTTGGGAAGTTGTGCTGGCTGTTGTCCCTCCATAGCGAGGAAGTATAATTGTGTCTGACAGCAGAGGTCTGGAAGGTCACAGTGGGAGAGACACTGGTGTCAGTGTCACGAGCCAGTGATCTGTTGAATGTTTACACTATACACTCAACACGTGTTTGGTAAATCGCTATTAGACACACAAATCATTCGATAAGAGCATGGCAGTTCTGTTAAATGTTCCACAACGATGAAAGTTGTTCACAGATGTGGATAGACCACAGTTCTTGTATACAAATAACAGAGTTAATTTGCCCAGTTCTATAGTCTTAAAGGGACTTACTTGTAGTGTACATGTAGGTAGTCACAACTTAGCACTTCCATACATTGAGAATGTATGGCATCCATATGGGAGTATATCCAATATCCAATCTGGATTCCAGTGAGAGTTCGAAGTTTTGACTGATTAAATAGCTTTCAGTCAGAACACACCGTGATATCTACAGAACACATAGCGCCTTGATTAACAAAACTGAAGTCATGCAGCCAGCCATGTCTGGAACATGCAGTTCGTTATGTGTCGGCGCACTGCCCGCTGCCATTTCCTAATCATATTAATTTAATAATGGATTGTTTTTCTTTTGTTTCAGGTAATTGACAACCACTGCAAGGCTTTGGAGTAGACCTAGTTTTGAGTCTTCTTGCTGTGGTTCTGTAGCCTGCTGCCTGTGGTGGTACTAACTAGACCATATACATGCTACTGAAGTTGTTTTCTGGAAGGCTTTAAAAGGTAGGTTCCCAGTTGTTTTATGTTGTTATTATCTTGGGAAAAAGTAATAAATTCTACTTGGATCTTATTAATAAAACTATGTGTCTGAGCTTCCCCTTGAAATACTTTCAAGATACTTATACTAAATATAGCTAAATTTTGTCACATAAAACGGTTACCGTACTTCTTCCCAGCAAATAACTTCATTTCCCCTGCAAAGTTCTAATCAAACTATCAGTATTTCAGGCTTATGACAAATCAGTATTCATGAAAAATGTATTCCAAATAAATACAATTTGAACTGAACAATGGAATTCTCGGCAATATTTTGAAGTTAGGGGTAATAATTGCTCAATTTATAACTATCAGTACTGTTTTGTTACCAGGATTAAGCTTATATAAATGCAAAATGCATATTATTAATTTCCTTTCTTTCTTTTTTCAGGACATAACCTGTAAATTGTAAATTGAAAAACTTTCCAGTGGATCATCAAATATTGATAAGGTGAGTAAATCATTCTGTTGAATTCAATATTATCACTTACCACAAATACTAGCCAAATGTATTGCCACAATTACATAGAACAAACTGAATAACTTAGATCATCAGATATTGCCTTACTTGCCTCACAACTGCCAAAATTCATGTATGATTGCTTCTGAAATTTGCCAAATAGCCAAATAGCCAAAGAAAAAAAAGCCTAAGCCAGCCTTTGAAATCAGCCAAAACTTGCAAGATAGCCAACTTTGTTTATTGCCTTGTCAAGCCATTCAGAAAACTAGACACATTCGCCTTTAGAGAAACTTGCAACTTCCATTTAAGCTTTTCATTGATAACTAAAGCTCTGTAAAATATCACTCTCACTCGCCTGCCTTTCCTAATCCTGATACATTCTTTTTCGCCAGTCAAGTTCTAAAATATCAAAATTTGTTAACTGAAGCCAAGATGGGAATATCACTGGAGCAATACAGAATAAAGATTGGTTCATTCAATCCTGATGGGCAACACAACAATTCGCTGGTTACCACTTCGCACTGCTTTACTCAAAACTTGAGGTGTGGCTTTGTCTCTGTTGTTTTTCTGATGTGCTTGTTATGCGTGTCAAATGTAATTGACCAAGCAAATGATGTTGAAAAAAATCCAGGACCTAGTCCCAATAAAACAGTTTTTGGCTCATTTCATCAAGGCAGTAGTTCCTTTTCACCTTCTTCAAGGGGGAGACAATGTGTACCTAATAGCTTTGTAGCGCTAATGTACTCTAAGCTATGCAACATAGACTTATGGCAGTGTTCTCATATAGACCGAATTCTCAAAGCGGGTGACAAATTATATAATATAATACCAAAAGCAACCAATTACCTTTTTCCTCAAGAAATGCCAAGTCACATAAATTTTTGTAACACTAATCTCCGGTCCAAATGTACAAATTCCCTCACTGGCACACTGCATATGAATACACCATTACATTTATACATGCCATTGGAAACGGCAATGGCAACAAGTCTTCAAACTGGACCCACATGTATATTGTGCTTGGGATCATTTGCAACCGCTGTAATAGCAGATGATGCCAGATTCTACATTTTTGATTCTCATAGTCGTAATATGAATGGTTTACAATGTGACGACGGAACTGCTATTCTTCTCGTATTCCACTCATTTAAGGCCTTTTGTAAGCACATTTATGATATTACAGAACAAATGAACATATATCAATATGAAGTTACATCAGTTCACTTCACAGAAATTAAACAAAATGCACTAGAAAAAGGATTTTCAACACAGGGTTACAAATGCTACATAGGAATGTCAGATTTGCCACAATTTGCAACTAAAACCACTACAAATATTACTTCACATAATCCCCTAAGCTTGCATTTAGCTGCAATAATATTTGCCAGAGAAAAAGAACCTTTGTTATGGACAACGGATGATATGGATAATGTGATGGAAAAGGCAAAATATTTTTCCACAGTACCTGAAAATTGTAAACTGCCAGTGACAATTTATGTACAACATATGAACAAGGATTATGAAATGAAGACTCACCCACCACTTACTGCTTGCATACTAAGCTCACCTAAAAGCCAAACTCTTGATCGTGCTTTGTCAATTGCTTTGGTCCATTCGCATGTTTTCGTCAACATAGGCAAAGAAATTTTCTTGTTGTTGAAATGTAGACAAACATTTCTCTTGTATGGAACTACCATACATGCAGAACATGATAAAAGTATTAATTGTTCTTACCACTGTATGTCCAAATTCACAAAATTCATCGATTTGTGCACATATTTGAAGAACCTTGCTAAAAACAAATCACTGGATATAAACTTTATACCCGTGACATACCAAAATGTACCTGTTCATCTACGCAAATATAAAAAACAACTCATCAAAATTCCAAATCCAACCATTGCAGATGAAAAACCAAGCCTACAAAAGAATGTTAAGTCTACCTCTACTTGTACACAAAAAACAAATTCGACTACAGAACACCTAACCAGAGATGCCCACCATCGAAAACGACCGAGGCAACAGAAGGAAGATACCCTATCATGTTCTGTTACGAAACGAGTGAAGCTTACACAATCATTTCCACAAAATATTTCACAACCTGTAACTTCAGATGCCAATTCATGTAATAGTCCACAGCCAGGTCACACCGAATTAAAGTCACGGTTTTCAGAGTTTTATAAAAACATTGAAACATCGTGTGAATTTGTATGTACAGTATGCCACCAACTGTGGTTTCTTCATTCGGTTATGTCCAGTACTGCTCTTCAGCGTGCATCTCCTAATTTTCAGAAATTAAACACGCACAAAAAATCATACAATAACAAAGAATATGTTTGTAGAACCTGTTACTCCTCTATATATAAAGGAAATATTCCTACCTGTGCAGTTGGGAATGGTATGCAGTTTCCTGCTCTCCCTCCTGAACTACAGGGATTATCTGAATTAGAAGAACGTTTGGTATCTAGTAGAATACCATTTATGCAGTTGAGAGCTTCGGGTGCAGGGAACCAATGGAAAATTCATGGAAATATTGTGAATGTTGTTGCAAATGTTGATTCAACTGTAAAGAAATTGCCCAGAACAGTTGATGAAACGTTAACTATACCAGTTAAACTGAAGCGCAAACAAAGCTACTCGCATGATTACATATATCAAAATATTAGACCAGCTGTTGTATGGAAAGCGGCTATTTATTTAGTTAAAAACAGTGAATTACAAGAAGGTCTAACACTTAATGATGAATGGCTAAACAGCTGGCCAGATTGTACAACTAATCAGCGGCAAATTCCAGACGAGCCAAGTGCACAAGGAAATGATGATAGTTCATGTGAAACATCGGAAGATAATGAAATTGAGCCATGTGATAACCCCACAGGTTCGAAAGATACTCTACTGCATAATGTACATTTTGAGAGTGAAATAAGGAAAGTTCTTTCATTTGCGCCTGCAGAAGGAAACCCTCCTTTGTCAGTTTTTCAAGATGCAGATTCTGAATATCTGTCGTTCCCATCAATATTTGCTGGCAAAAGGCGAATGGATAACTTGGCAAGGGAAACGAAAGTTACGTACTCCACCATTTGCAAATGGGAATTGAGATCTGTAGACCAACGATGTGCAAAGAATGTAGCTAATATTTTCTACAAGTTTCGGAAACTTCAAATGAAACAAATGTGTGACACCTCTGGTTTCTGTGTAAGAAGAGTACAAGCACAAAATAATGTTACAGCAGCTGAAGTCAAAAGTACGATGGGCATGGAAAAACTGATCAAACTGGATGATGGTTATAAGGTGTTCAGAACACTTAGAACATCGCCTGCATACTGGGAACAGGTCAAAAAAGACATGTTTGCCATGATAAGGCAACTTGGTTTCCCAACATTTTTTATAACTTTTTCAGCTGCGGATACACATTGGCCAGATTTACAAAAAGCCTTAGCCAAAATAAATCTTTCTGAAACTTGGACAGATGAGGATGTCGCCACAAAACCATGGATTACAAAAGCTTCATTACTAAAAACTGATCCAGTGACAACTGTTAGGCACTACCACAATCGCAGACAAATGTTCTTGACACATGTCTTGAAACATTCATCCAACCCAATTGGCAAGGTAGTAGACTATATGTATAGATTTGAAACACAACAAAGAGGTTCTTTCCATGACCATGGTTTATATACAATTGAGGGGGCACCAAATATAGCAGATAATTCATACTCTGACATATGTGACTTTGTTGACCAGTACATTACCTGCAGTCATGATCATGAACAAATCAAGTTACAGACACACAAATGCAGCAAAAAAACATGTTATAAAAACAATACAAACAAATGTAGATTCCATTATCCTCAACCCCCAATGCAAAAAACTATGATTTTAGAACCACTAACAGAACAAAGTGAAATGACCAAATATAAAGGGCTATATAAACAGATTCGTAAAGCTTTAGACATGTTGGGAGAACAACCAGATGAAGAAATGGAAACATATGACGACTTCCTTAAATTTCTTAATATATCTGATCCAGATTATATCATGGCAATTCGTTCATCCTTGAAAGCAAACACACTCTTCCTTAAAAGAAGCCCAACACAAACCAGAATAAATGCATATAACAAAATATTGCTGTCTACATGGTCTGCCAATATGGACATACAGTTTTGTTTAGAACCATGGGCTGTAGTCATGTACATTGTTAAATACATGTGTAAAGGACAACGTGGAATGAGTAACTTGATGGAAGCAGCCTGTAAAAATGCTAAAGACCAAAGCAAAGATTTGCCAGCCCAAGTACGTGCCATTGGACATGTTGTGACAAATCAAACAGAAATACCAGTACAAGAAGCTGCTGCATACTTACTACAATTACCTTTTAGAATGTCCTCTCGTAGTTTCATTTTTATTGACTCCTCTCCACTTGGAGAAAGAACAAGACTGTTGAAGGATGCTGAAACATTAAAACTCCTGACTGATGAATCTACTGATATTTACACTGATAATAATATCAATAGATATGCAAGGCGACCCCTAAGTCTGAAAGACTGGTGCCTTGCAGATTTTGCCACGAAATTAATATATAGACCCAACAGGAAATACAACAAAAGAACCCCATTATCTGAGGAATGGATGAAGGAGACTGATCTTGACCAAGACAATGAAGATGATGTGAAAGACGAAGACTTAAATACAGCTGACCAAAGACATGAGCCTTACCCAATGGATAAAGGACAATTAGTAGGTGTGAAGAAACAAAAAATTCTACGGTATATAAAATTTTCAAAAGAAAAAGACCCGGAGAAACATTACCATGAATTACTGTTTTTGTTCTCGCCATGGCGCAACGAAACCAGTGACTTGCTTGGAAGATGGTCAACCTACAAGGAGGCTTACTATGATAGTGAAAAAAGAGAGAGTATTACAACAAACATGTTAAAATACAACAAAATAAGTGAACATTTGAACCAGGCCATCAATGTTAATCAAAATGAGCAAGAAGATTCTGATGGCTATGAGTCGGATGTATCTGATGAACAGGACAATGAAGAGTACGCTTGCTTTGATCCTGGAGAGAACCCAAGCCATTCATACTATGATTTGGCAGATGACTTGAATTGCACTCCAAATGCAATTATCTCCAACGATTTGAATATACCTAATGCAATGGCTGATGAAAATTATCGTCATCTTGTTCGCTCCTTAAACATGGAACAAAAAATGTTCTTTGACCATCTGCTATTCTCATTCAAAACTTCTTCAAAACCTGTTTACAACTTTTGCACGAGTGGTGCCGGATGTGGGAAGACCTATGTTTTAAAGGCCGTTTACCAGGCCCTTGTACGCTTATTTTGTGGAAAATTTGGAATAAATCCAGAGTTGCCAACTGTACTACTTGCAGCCTTCACTGGTAAAGCAAGCTATAACATAGGTGGCTGCACATTACATTCTGCATTTTCTGTTCCAGTAAATCAATCACTTAGAGATTATCAACCATTGAACCACTCTCTTCTAAATACACTTGCAAGCAAATTTGCTGAACTAAAGGTCTTGATAATAGACGAATGCAGTATGGTGTCCAATACATTGTTAAATTTCCTTGATGCACGATTAAAAGAAATAAAAGGAAACAATCATGTATTTGGTGGAATCAGTATACTGTCCTTTGGTGATTTGTACCAGTTACCACCAACTCATTATGGACAGATTTTCTCAGGTTTGGAAGGTGGAGACACTTCAACCTTATTCAAAGAAAACTTGTGGAAAAAATTTTAAGATGTATGAACTAAAAACTGTAATGAGACAACGTGATGATGCTGAATTTGCTCATCTACTCAACCGATTACGTGAAGGTAAACAAACATCTGAGGATATTACAAAACTGAAGGAGAGAACCATAGCAAACAGTGATTCCACCTATCCATATAATTTAACACATCTCTTTTACAGTAATGCTTCCATTAATGAATATAATGGAAGTGTTTTCAATAGAGCAACCACTGAAAAGGCGGAAGTTGCAGCAATTGACACTGTATATGGGAAACCATCATCATCACTGAAAAAGAGCCTCCTGTCCAAAGCAAAGACACTGCGAAGCAATTTGTCAAAAGGCCTCTTTGCAAAATTGGATATTGCTCTTGGTCTCCGATATGAAATGACCCACAATATTGACATTAAAGATGGCCTGGTCAATGGCACTAGCGGCATATTGAAAATGATCGATTACAGGGTTGATGGATCAAACCGCCCAAGTATACTGTGGATCCACTTTGATGAACAAAAGATTGGGAAAGCTGCAAGAAATCATCTTTCACATCTCTATCGTGATGGCATCTCCAAAGAATGGACACCAGTATTGGAAACAAAAATTGATTTTCAAATTGACAAGCATACAAACAATAAAATATTAAGAAGACAATTTCCACTCCGCAATGCAAGTGCAAAATCAATTCATCGCAGTCAAGGTGAAACACTTGAGGAATATGTCATTGATTTTACAAACTGCAGGAAAGTGCCTGCTTTGCATTATGTTGGTCTTAGTAGGGCAACAAATGTCAAAAGTTTGAATATTGTTGACTTGAATGAACAAAAAATACACATTGACCATTTGGTACATTCTGAAATGAATAGATTGAGGCAACATGCAAGATTAAATTTGTCCATACCATTTTATCCATCCGCTATGCCAGCACTATATTTTACTCTTATATATCACAATGTTCAATCACTTCACAAGTATCATGCAGATATTTCTTCTGACCATAACATACTGTCCTCAAATATTGCAATTTTTTCACAAACTCGGTTAACACCATATGAAACTAACAATTCTTACGAGATCACCAACTTTCAACTGACCAGAAATGATTATCAACAGCAAGGCCAAACTGCCAGAAGCCCGTATCGTATGGCATTATACCACAAACAAATTGTAAATGATTACTCATCTGAGAATGATATCCATGGAAACCAAATAATGTGTTTTACAATTAATCTACCTGAGAAACGTACTGTTCTTGCAGGTTATCGTTCACCTTCTGGCCAAAATAAATTTCACAACTTCACTAAGCTGCTACAAAAATATCTTGACAAAGTTGAACTTGACAAACCACTCATAATTACTGCGGATTTCAACATTAATTCACATAAAAACTGTGCTGAATATCGACAACTGCAGCAAGTATTGCACCCATTAGAACAAGCCAATACCGACTACACCACTAACCATAATACCACCATTGATCATATATGGACAAATTTGCGGCTAGACACTTACGTTGCCAATTCACTTGAATCTCATTTTAGTGATCACAAACCAGTCCATATGAGCTTAGTAATCCCTCCTCTAATAATGAATCATTCATAATAATAGCTGGCCAGTGTTGTTTTGGAGAACGGCTCTCCTGGAGGTTTTCCAATATAAGTTTTAGAAGACCTCTCTCTTATGGATTAACAATTATTTGTGTTTACATGTTTTTAACTCTGAATACCTGTATTAGGTTATCCAAACCTGGAAATAAGCCAGCTTGGGGTAATAAAAAAAATGTTACCCAAATTTTAGTTCTAGTAGGTGATCGTTTTTTTTTCACCTGTAAAAGCATGAATTCAGGCCTTGTTCAAGGAGCTCGTGAACGAGGAGATCAAAAAATCATTTTGCTAGAAATCTCGTTCAGACGATTGGCAGCTGATCGATCTGTTCCATCGCCTACTATATTGAGGGCTGTTATCTAATGTGATTATGGTAACCTTCAACAGGTTTTTCTAGGAAAATATTACAGCACAAGCCTATGCAGCACATATCTATTCATTTTAAAGTTGAAAATGATGAACTTGATATGTTTTTTACAGATGACAACCATCAAGTCTGTCATGGACGGAGGACAAATGGATGTCCTCAGACCTGTTGTCTGTGGTGCAACAGGAATCATCACATATCCGAAGGGCCCGAAGCAAGAACACCTAATGAAGGTGGCAGTGATGGATTCATCCAGTTCCGCATCTGTGCTAGTCTTTAATAAGAAGTTGTTCCCCGTTCTAAAACTGGCTGCAGAAAACAATGGCAAAATACAGGTGAGCAGTGGGGGAAAAAAACATTAATTTTACTTTCTAGCTATATATAGCTTAGTGTTTTTTTTGTTTTTTTTTAATAAAGAACATGTGCATTATACAGCATTTTAGGAAGTAAATTAGAAATCGAGCTGTACCTGAACAGTAAATGTACTTTGGCCTACTTGTAGTTGTGAGTCCCTATTTCATCTGCAGCGAATGAAACTTCTTAACTCGCTATATTGTTTGTATATCTGCTACTTAATTACAGGATGTCTGACAAGCCGAATACACTGATCATTGGGTCCGACTCGGTCTGCAGCGTATTAACCTCAAAAGCCCATGCATTCACAACTGCAGAGATTGAGCAGGGGCGTATAGCCATGTATGCTCCCCTTCAAACACTGGCAGAGGCAAAGCGGTCACCAAACAAAACAAGGGTCTCAACTAAAGGAAGAATTGTCAAGGTAAGTACAAGCTGGCAGAAATAACCATTATATACCTAGATATATTCATTTCAAGAGATAAACAATACTTCATATTCTCTCTGTATTCCTTATCACATCGTAACAGCATGGGCGTCGCTACCCATGGTGCGTGTGGTGCGAACGCACCCCCCTTTTTGTCCGTAGATTGAAAATACGAACATTATGTAAGACATCAAAACCCCCGGTTTAGCATTAAACTACGCCAAAATGCAGGAAATTAAGTGTAAAAATTCAAAAAAAATCGACGGGGACACGCATGTAAAATAAACGAATGTGGATCATGAAATTAGAGTATAAGTGTATTAAACAGACCATCATCTATTCATATGGTTTGTGAGCGTACTATTTAAGTTGAGGTGTCAGTATGTATATGTACTGACACAAACGTAGTTTGTTACGGAAGCGTCTAGGGTCCATGGTGAAAAAAATCTGAACCTGTATCTCGTAATTATGCGTTAGCGATAGGCCTGTATTGTATGTTAATTCAGAAAGTCAAATGGAGTCCGGCATAATGTGTGATATTTTTCAATATCGATGCTTGCTTATGGAAAGCAAAAGTGAAAACAGAACCTTGAATCTACATACATTATTTTCAAATTTATTTCCGGGAAACGCGTAGAAGGCATCTCCGGCAACTTCCGGGGCCTAGACAGGATTCGCTTATTTAAGCTTTGTGTAAATCAGTCATATAGGTACGCGTACTGGTTTCCAAAGTTCCATGGCGTAAAGGTCATCGTTTTGTATGTACTAAATATAACTAGAAAGTCAAATGGATTCAGGCACGAGGTGTGTTCTGTTTTTCAACATGAACGTGTGCTTATAAATGCGAAACAAATGTGAAAATCGAACCATAAATCTGCATATATTATGTTCAGATTTATATCCCGGAAAACGCTTAGAACGCATCTCCGGCAATCTAGGACCCCGGAGCTTCCGGGGCCTAGGCGGCCCCTGGACCCTCACCTGTTGTGCTGCGATAGTCGAACCCCCCGAACTTTCGCTAGGTCCGCCCTTGGAAATTAAAAACATTCGCCCCCCCCCCCCCCCTTTTGAAATCCTAGTGACGCCCCTGGTAACAGTTATGTTCTACGACTGCACACTATACAGAACCATTGTCAAACCATTTTACTATGAGGATGCTCTTTGAATGTCATTTTTGTTTTTCACAAGAAACCAATTCCTTTAATACAAAATTGAAGACTTAATTGGGAATTATGCTAAAGAGACCAGTTTGAATAACGAAAATATGTAACCGGACTGAATTTTCTTATACAAAACTTTTTTATTCACAGGTATATCCGTCGGATGCGAAATTCAAAAAAGTTCTCCTCCAGGAAATGGAGGGCCCCGATGAAACAATTATAACCCTGTGGGAGCCCCACAACACGGTTGCAACTGAAGTAGGGCAAGTGTTAACCCTGTTTGATGCTAAAATCTCGAATTATCAGGGTGGTTCCATAGACACCACTGCAGGAACATCCGTAGAGGTAAGAAATATTACATTTCAAACCAGACAAACTTATAATATTTACACACAAAAATGTCCAAAAAAAATTTGCTATTGTCAATGTCTATGACGTCTGTAAAAAGAAGAAAAGAATTTTGCTCATTAACTTTTCATACAGGCAAATATTGAAGCAAATTTTGGCTCTTGTTTTTTTGTTTTGAAGCTCATCCATAAAGTACGTATTCATCAAATCAGCATTTTTGTTCATGCTAGATGCAAGCTACAATGTAGCATACATGGGGAAAATTGTGAATATTTGACTAAAATATTAACCTTGAATATAATTTCAAGAAACAAAAGTAACGGGTCTCTACCTCCATTGCAGGTTCTGGCTAACCCACCAAGACAACGGAATGGAAGATTGATCGATTTTGGCATGGAGGGGGATACAGATGTTGCTGAAATTATCTTGCCAGGGCATGAAGATGAGACTTCATTTCGCGTGAATGCGGACGTTTGTCTCGACTTACAGGAACTACATCGACCTGCAGATATAGCATTCACCGTTAGTGATGGTTACATCACATCCTACACTTTGGATGATGATCAGGATAATGTTGAAGAACAGGAATGAGTAACTAGATAAGACAACTAGTCCAACGATAACACCCAGTCAGGCAAGCATGTATCAAACTGGGTCGATTTCCTGGACAGCTCTCACCTGACCTTAACATTGATATTGCTGATCGTCCCCTTAATAATATTGCCATTTCGAGCTATATAATTTCTTTTTTTGTTACACACCAAAATTGATATCTTTGTTGTTCGCGCATAAATTGATGCCAATTTGGACTATGTTTGATATTGTACAGCCTTGGTGGATGCTCTCAACCGTGACTTAAAATGTTCTGTACTTGATTATCTTGACGCCTTTCAGAACTCTGTTTAACCATTCGAAACGATGTCGTGAAGGCTGCCTTCCAAAATTGTCTTGTGAGCACCATGTATATATGTAAACCTTGGGATTGATGTGTTATTTTAGCAGAGGCATTGTTCAAGGCCGCTGTTATACTTGATACCATCTGGGCACTGTATGCGCCCTACTCACATGGCTCATGAAATCCATTGTTCAAACATTTGACAGGTGAACTTTCATATATACTAATTTCAGAAGTTAACCTACCAAATAATCCAGATTTGTCTGTCAAATTATTGGGATGATCCGACACCTGATGTTTGAGGACATGATTGGGATATACAGATTTGAAGACATATTTGTTACTTCGTTACTATGCAGAATTGCAAATTTGATACTTCATTGTTTTAAAGTATTATTTTTTTACTTTGTGCCATATGTCTATTTTTGTAGTAGGATGGAGTAGTTGATTAGTTATCTCCCCTGTATGTCCATACAGTAGACCGATTATGACTGGCATTGTCAGTTCAATTTTTGTCTGCATCTAGACTTATTATTCACATAGCAGGCCCAAATAGACACCAACCGAGAGAATGAACAATCACAAGCCAATAAAAGATGACTTCAGCTGTGACAACCAATCAGATGGCTGGAATTATCAGCCATTAGAATTCAAACTCGGTCTGTATGCACAGTGGAATTGATAATCATTGATGCTGGCCGTAACAGGTCAACTGTAAGGACATATGAGAGGTAACCAGTCTAGATAGAGTATATTTACAACCAGTCACCACTTTTGTGATGTTTTTGCTGATTGTTAATTATGCAGTGTTTTACAGTATTTTTTTACTTTATGCCAATCGTATATATTTGTAGTAGGATGGAGTAGTGGACTGGTAACCTTCCCTGTATGTCCATGTAGTAGACCGGTTATGACTCGCATTGTCAGTTTTAGTTTGTGTCCGCATCTAGACTTGTTCTCCACATCGTAGGTACGAATGAACATCAACTGAGAGAATGAAAATCGCAACTAAGTGAAAGGCGACCTCTTTCAGTCCATAACAGCAGCGAAATAGTGAACCTGTTGATGCTGGCCGTAACCAATCTAGGAGTGTATTATTTTGTGATGAGATTAGTGTGTAAAATTGTAGTACGATTAACAGTTAGGAAGCATTTCTGCGCACATCCAATGTGAAATGTAAATTTTTTGAACACCACCATCGTTTCCAAACTAAGATCAAAGCAGCTGTTGAAAAGGGCTGATATAATAATGGCTGATATATATAGGTCTAAACCGCAAGTTCAGCATGTTTTCCAGTCGCATATTTTGTGATATTTTTGCTGATTGTTACTGTGCAAAATTGCCAATGAGATAGTTGATTGTTTTACAGTATTTTTTATTTTTTTTTACATTGTGCCAAGTGTATATTTTTGTAGTAGCATGGAGTAGTAGACTGGTTACCTCCACTGTATGTGCGTAGTATAGTATAGTATGGTACCTCCATTGTATGTGCGTAGTATAGTATAGTATGGTAGTAGGCATTCACATCAATGACTTGTGTGTGCATGTGAAATGTAAATTTTGTGAATGTAGCCATTGTTTTCAAACGGAGATCAAAGCACTACAGCTGTTGAAAAAAGCTGATATAATAATGGCTGATATATATATATGTCTGAACCGCAAGTTCAGCAGGTTTTCCAGTCGCATATTTTGTGATATTTTTGTTGATTGTTACTGTGCAAAATTGCCAATGAGATAGTGGATTGTTTTACAGTATTATTTGTTTTTTACATTGTGCCAAGTGTATATTTTTGTAGTAGGATGGAGTAGTAGACTGGTTACCTCCACTGTATGTCCATAGTATAGTATAGTATGGTAGTAGGACATGCTGTTGGGTATTTCTTCAAACATCCATCTTGAAAATGCGTCGCCATGGCATTTACGGAAATTGACATAGTTAAAGAATGCCATGTGAAACTTTCCATTGCTAGGGTTATGTGAAATTGTGACATTTTGCATTATGAAAGTGGAAAGTAACTTTCTTCAAACCCTGCATTCGTGTTCAAGCTCAGATCAAAGGAGCTTTGCGAAAGGGCCTATTTATGGCGGATAAAAATAAATATATATTCTCTGGTCAAATATTTTGTGATATTGTTTGCTGAAATTGATGTATAGTATATTTTTGTAGTTAGATTAAGTATATTTTCCGCCTCTTTGGCAATTTTATAACATTGCCATCATTTGATCTGATTTTTGTCACATCAATTGGGCGACTGTTGTGACCATTGGTTCCATATGCGCTTGGTTGAAAAGTCTCATTATATATAGCCATACACCCAAGTAAAATCTTTTCATTCGAGCATTAGGGACACGAGAAAACGACCACTTCTTCAACAAGTCTCCATAACTGAAAGGACTCGCTATTTTTGTCCATTCTTATGTTTGTTATATGATGTCTCAGGGTGTACGAGTTTCTGGGAAGGTAGTTTCCCTGATAAACCTCAATTCACTTCATTCATATACTTACCATATTTTTGCATACTGCTTTCAGCAGATGTTCATCAACATGGATGGTGGGTCCACCTAATTGTTTTACAAATAATAGATCATCTCTATAATACTTAACATATCATTACAAGCGTCTAGTCCGTCATTCATAATCCAGCCGTCGTCCATTAGAGAATACCCGCGTCCATAATCCAAAGACCTATTCCATTTCCATATAACAGTATTAGCACCAAATTCAAAAAGACAAAAGTATACATAAACATAGGCTTGTTTCCTGCAAGAGAGAAGCGGTCAACAGTTTTCAATGATGCCGGCAAGAACATTTTCCATTTTCATGTACCATCATGACATTTCATATAAACATACTTTTATTGTTGATGATAATAAAATAAATTATATTTTCCCGAAACCATGGTTAGACTTTTTAATTCCAGCGACAAAACTGTTGTCATGGTTGCAGTTGAGCATACCATAAGTGTACAATTATGTAAGCTTCCAGAATATGAAGTTATGGGGGTAATGGAACTGTCCCATATTGTAACTGTACTGTGGTATAGGCTTTCAGAAACTTACAGATGAAGCGAAGCTTACTTCATGGACTGCACCCCACCCTCCACCCAAATGGATATGTCTCATAAATATGTTTAGCAAGCCTAGACAATTTTAGCCCACCCAGATGGGGAAATTGCTTGAAGCCGCCCAGAAATTTTTTCTGGAGGAGGAAGGGGACTACTCCACAGCCAAACAAATGTTGCCAAAAAATAGATGCATATCAAAGCCTATAGGCTCTAGTTTTGTTAAAGCTTCATAATTCTGCACAATTTAGGAAGGTCATGAAATTACCATGTGCATATCATGTATCCAGCATTTTTCTAATCATGATAAAATAAATGTATGCATAAATGTACGACACCACAACCGTGTGCTCTACAGCTCTGTTTTGTTCTATTAATCAAGGTTCATATAGCTACTGGGAAATTTACATGTACGGTCGCATCCATGTAGTATATATGCCTCGAACTTAGCATTCAACCCAAGAGTACATGGAGCAAAATTGCACCTCCCACCTCGTCAAATGTACATAGTAAATGACTGCCTCCTTATGTTATGGACTCCAGGATACCCGGTTACTACAATACTTGAATCTGCAGTTGCCTGCGTACTGCATTATAACACACAGGCTTATAGCCAGCTACTCGTTAGTTATTTGTCCTGAAAACTTATTGCATCCGGATTCACACCGAATACCTAGTGAAGAATTTTTAATACTCCTTAATCTCGCGCATGCGCTTGTCAACTTCTCAGACTCCATCTTCACTTCGAAAGATAGAAGGTTTTCATATCTGGCTCCGTGAAAATCGAGTATTACAGCGAATCACCAAGTGTTGGATTACGTTACGATGGCCGATATTCTGCAAGAAGTCCTTTCTTTACATTTGGTTCCTCTCCTGGAAAATTTAGAAAATGTATCCTTCATTTTTCTCACGATGGCGCATTTCAGAGAAGATTTTAGGGTGAAAAGTTGCAAAATTTACGCCTGTAGAACTCTTTCGAGGAGGCAAAACTAAAATAAAAATCTTACTCAAATAGTGATGTTCCGATGAAACCATCTTCTTGTCAGTTTAAGTCGAAGTAAACCTCTGCAAGAAAAGGTCAATTCATCAAGACCAAACACGTGAAGCTAGTGGATCACGTGACCCAATGTATAGCTGACACACTCATAGGGTGCTATATACTATAATGTCTTGCAGGCTTGCTGTGTTTTATCCCTACGTTTGGTGCCTTGCTGTAATACAGCCATACATACTATTCATATATCAAAATAAATCTATCTCAGAAACATTTTATGCCAAAACATAGAACGGGGGAAAAATTGCGTCACTGACCTGTCATTTCCACAACAACATAGAAATGTGATCTGATTTTCGACAAAATACACGAAGTACACCTCACGGCTGAGGTATCCACTACACAAATGAGCTGTTTACTTTGACTTTGTCAAGCGACTCCACCAGCCCAAAAATGTGGAAATGGTATGACCATCGCCAGCTCGATTTTTGTATTTCCTGTCATCTGTCAGTGTGACAAAATTGGCGCCTGAATGATAACCTCGTTCCCATGTGCATGACCTCACCACCAATTCTGCACTAAATTTCATAATTGTTTTTCTAAATTAATTCTCATTTTCTCTCAACCTTTAGGCTGAATTTATAGCAATACAATCCAAAAAAAATGGCATTTTCCATTTTATGTCTGTTCTGGGGGGGAGGAATTCCACTGTGTGACCCTTACACCATTAGGAAACACGAAACAGTGCAGTGCCACCTTATGTAGTTGGTAATATCGTAACATCGACTATCCACCTTCAACCGCTGCGATGAATATATGGATAGTCCTCGTTCACTTCCAGAAATAGGAAGATGTTGACTAGCATGGAGTGTTTGCCTTGTGGATATTCAGATATTTCCAGGTTTTTTAATGCGGCGACAAAACAGGTTTTTGATCGTCATTCTGTTGTTATGACCCAATAGGTACGTATATCCATGGTTAATTATTTCCTAGCGTTAAGCATTTCAATCAACTGTACATAATTTTGCAAAATGCTGTAGAGGAAATCTATCATGACAAATATTGGATTTCATCTCAAAGTGATCCTGAATACTGCGATACACTGGTAAAATCGATCCTGCTCCTAGAGTATTGGGTTGGCCAACAAAACGACCAGGTCGCCATAGTTCATAACATCATTCTAGCTACGGCTGATGGTGAGGGTAAGACCGAGATATAGGAGGGTAAGACCGAGATATAGGAGGGTAAGACCGAGATATAGGAGGGTAAGACCGAGATATAGGAGGCCACACCGAGCCAAGAGATCGAGCTAGTACTGCTCCCGAGTGACATGATACCGATACCCATAGTAATCGACGAAGAAGAGGCATCTGTTTCAGAGGTGAAGGTATAGTCGTTCTTGTACACTCAACCCGTGTCAACACTAAGCCTAGTATACCACCCACAGTAAATTGCAGATTCTGCAGCATTCTCTTCATACTCAACTGGAACCACTATAGAATCTACAGAAACGTCTATGGAGCCTACAGCAACTGCCTCAGACCCTACAGGTACCCCTATAGATTTGCCTGGAACCCTTGCAGATCTTGCCGACTCAATAGGACCTGTTGATGACCGAAACTTTCCAGCTACTCCTACATGTATCAGACAAAGCAGTATAGACAATACACTGAATAAAAGTAGACCTATACCCGCCACGTGCACGCCAGAGGATAAACAACACCTCAAGTGCGACAGTCCGACACACAACAGTACCCTTAGCGTTGGCACCCAATCATAGGAAAAGCCTGTTCTGGGGAAAAAGCCTTTGTCAGCACAATGGCTGACGGCAGGTCTAGTGACCGGACAATGAAGCTCTGCAGTGCTGGAATACCACTCTGGGGAGTGGTCAATAAAACTCTCCCACCGACTCTGACCATGGAGCCTATATTTTCCATGCTCAGACAAAGTTATTATGGAACATTTTGTTCTCCATTAGCTTGCCGAGTTGGAGTCGGGTGTCATGGATCTACTCCGAGAGAAAGAAAAAAGCAGGTTTCACAAATATCAACTAGAGGCCACGGCCACACTTGATCCCATCGGCCTAGTGTGAACTTGCCGTCCCTTTTCAATGAGCAATATAAATCTCCGGTACAGACAGATGAAGGGCAGTCAATAAGGGGAAACAGAAGTAGTTGGGGGAAAAACAGTCATGTTTATTTGTATGGAAAGTTGTCTAGAGACAACTAGATATAGAAGGGATGGGCAGGTACAGGTGTATTATACAGACAAGGGACATATTTACCAAATACAAAAACATGGGTCTGTGCCTGATAAATTGAAACCTTTCGGGGTTGCAATTATCCCAATATTGCAGACAACACACACATTTCAGCTTCTGCCAAGATATTGTGGAGATATATATGCTCAAAGACAATATATGACGGTCGGGCGAGGGCTAGTTTGGGAGATAGACGGTGCGGCTCGGCGACCTGGGGATGGGGACATGCTCTCCTTGAGGGTAGTGGTAGGTGTGCGGACATGAAAGCAATAGAAAGCTCCCTGTACATGAAAAATCCACACTGTCAACTGCATGCCATCATCTGTCAGTCTGAAAAACCACAAGGTGAAATTCAATTCAATTCAGGAAATTGATCATATGCACAGTGTGCACCCAAACTTTAGGAACTCCGTTGTAATTAATATACATGTATTAAGTTACATGTGTGGACACAAATGGTTCCTGCAGAAGCTTTAGGGTAAATCATATGATGTGAGATACAATTATTCGATAGCAAAATTGAAGGAAATGTCCTTCATTTAAGACGACACGAAATTCAAACCCCAGGGGTTCGGTACTGCGGGGATTTTCCCGCCAGTTATTTCATATTATACTTCTGAAATAAAATATGGTTCATGCAAAAGCTTTAGGGTAAATCATATGATGTGGAATGGAACGATAGCAAAATTGAAGAAAATGTTGTCCTTCATTTAAGGCGACACGAAATTCAAAACTAACACAGGTTCAGTTATATCATAGGAGTGCTCATTCACCTCAATGGCTCATTCACCCCCATGGGTTAGCTTATAGGGATAGGGAGATCGTGTGCCCTTTCTATACTACTCATCGCGCATGCGCAGTCGACCCATTCTACTGTAGGGTGCAAGCCTGGCCCATGGAATCTCAGGTAGCGAAAACCCCAGGTCTCTCGCCTCACCCTATCCCGCGCCACGCTGTGCAGTGAGTAAAGCGGAGGAGGAGTAGGGGGAGTCGGACACGCCACGGATTATACTAGGGAGATGATGGAATTGGTGCAAACCTTGGTATTGGGTGCATGGATGTGATAGTGAGGTAGAGAGGTACTCCGGATTGTTGGAACTACTACACAATATGCTACCAAATTTGAAGTGTGTAGCTGCAATGCTTTGGTTTCTAAAGCATTAACATCATTCTGTGGATATTTTCCATTTGTTGCCATGGAAACTGCAAAAACACCAAGCACACAATAATGCTACCAAATTTGAAGTGACTAGCTGCAATGGTTCTGTTAAAGTGGAAATTTTCCATTATGTTGCCATGGAAACACCCAAATTTACCCAATTTCAATAGCCTTGTGCTTTAACACCCAACAATGCTGTATACCAAATTTGAAGTCTCCAGCTGCAACGGTTCGGCTTTTAGAGCATTCACGTCGTAATGTGGATATTTTTTTCGTTATGTTGCCATGGAAATCACAAAAACCACCAAAATGTCCCCAATTTCAATAGGCTTATGCTTTACCACCCAACAATGCTGTATACCAAATTTTAAGTCTCTAGCTGCAACGGTTCACCTTTGACAGCGGTCACGTCACCATGTGGATATTTTTAATTATGTTGCCATGGAAACCACAAAAATGAATTAAATGTGCCCAATTTCAACAGGCTTGTGCTTTACCACCCAAAGACTCTAGCTGGAACGGTTCACCTTTTAGAGCGGTCACGTCGTTCATCCAGCCAGCCAGCCAGCCGGACAGAGTGACGACATGATCCCATCCGGCATATATGCCGATGGGATAAAAAAGCTATCAGGATTGCGGAAAAAGTCGATAACCTCCGCTCGAAGAGTAGATATGTTGCTCGACAACATATGACTGATGTCAAGAACACTGACACACCTCGTCAATAGACTAGATGGAAAAATTATTGACCTTGCACATTTGCTTCTGCATTGCACATTTAAGTCGATCGACAGTGCCTCCAATCCCAACAGCAAACGAAACTAAGGCTGTCCAATCAACTGAATTCAGCAGTCAATTCAACGGATTACCCCATGTCAGAAGTGTCAGCCCCTGTAAATTTACCAACTAGAGAAACCGGTGCCTGGAATTTCTTCCGCTATAGATAATGAACACACTTCAGCTCCCGATAGAAATAACGCAGAGTCGTGGTCACAGGTTCCCACAAGGCTAGGAAACAACCAGCCATCGAGCCGAAGACTGCACCAACATGTACTCTCAAAAATGTCAAACCTTTTCCCCCGATACTAGAACAGCCGATACCTCCGAGCGATCTGTTGATATTTGGCGACCAATGTCCGAGAACTCTAAGGAAATAAAATCTATAGTAATCGAAAGGTTCAGATGACTACACTTAAAAACAAAACGATCGAAAGCGCCACAAAATATATCCAAAGAATGAAACCCGCTCTAAACGACCAGCATGCATTTGCTTCCTGGTGGGAACAAATGAGGTCACCACGAGTACAAAATTTGATATGATCAAACACTACGAGAAACTCCTTGTTTCCAGTAACTAAAGAAAAATGCCCATCAAGTGAAATTATCGTCTTGAGCCATAAGACTTTGTATCAAGGGTAGCAGACTTCAATCATACTATGCAAGTCTAAGTAGGTGAACTTCAGTGACAATTCCAGTATGAAAGTCGGATCCCACCTGAAAGTGGATAGTATTCACCTGAATCCAGAAGGTCTCCGACAGATTGTATGAAATCTGAAAGCAATATGTGGGGCTTCCAGGGATTGACCTGGGATGTCGTTGTGCACACCGCAGGTCATGGTAAGAATAGGCCTCAGCTCCTCAGACAGCTTGTCGTAAAAGGCGACTAACTGAGGCACCCGTGGGGTTCCCGGGTGTGAAAAGGAATAGGACACCACCCGTGTGGTTCCCGGGTGTGAAAAGGAATAGGACCCAACGTCGTGATATGACTGAAATATAGTTGAAAGCGACGTTAAATCATATTCACTCACTCACCCCAATCCTAGGCCTTCGACCATACCAGCTGCCTTCCATGTAAACCATGGAGGACCAAAATCGTCATACCGCCAGGTCTCCTGTTCTGGCTTGGTCAATTTCACCCCCATCTTGTACACGAGATGTGGGTGACTTGAAATGCACATTAAGATATATCTTGAAGTGTGATTAGAGGGACAACCGTTAAATATCAGTCAACTGTTGCTCTTGACCAGCAGTTTATGAGCCAGTTAAGATTACTGGGCAGATGGACCACTTTACTCGGCACCGCAGGGCCAAAATTTAGCAATGCATAAAGTAGGTCTTGCACATGTTTTTGAACAAACGGCTACTCTTTTTCTGTTTCGATTTAGCGCTCGATCTATGAAATTAAAAAGCCCAGAAATATAAATATTGGTACCACACACGAAACCCCAAAACATTTAAATACACCAGAGACTGATTGAAGGAAAACAACATACATGTAGTTACATGTTTTGAACAAACAGTTTTTAAAAAGCATGACTATAAGACATTAGGGAGTAATGTATTGTCACTTTACTTGTTAGAGCATTTCCACAAAGTGGATGCTCTTATGTTTTCATGAGAAACGGATCCGCCGCCGCGACTTTAAACTTGAATATCTCCGAAATATTTTCGGGTCAGATTTTCTGTGTCATGTCCTTAGGCATGGGGAATTTGTCTGGTTGTGTTTCGATAGCTGCTGCTTATCACCAGGTGGCGTTGTAGTCAGAGCATAAGTAAACCTTTCTGTGACGATTTCGTCTGAACGACTTGTTTGATTTCTATGAAATTTTATTACAATGGTATTGAAGGATAGGCAATGTAATGAAAAAGTTTTGGTGTAGCTGGGATAATTACAAAAAGGCACGTTTTTTGCGTTTCAAAAAAAGAAGTTTTTTTGTAAAACAAAAATTTACCAATTCGCTTGGAGAAATATTTAAAAACTGTTCTATTCTAGGGTGTCAAGCATAAATATAGGATTGCCGACATGAAAATTCCTTTTGGGTGTGAACCAGTTTGTCAATTAAATGAAAAATTTCATTTATCTGACTTAACAGCGAAACCTCCATAACCATTATCACGATTGAAGTTTTTTCCATTGAACTCTTATGTGCCATCTCCCTAGGGCTTTAGATTTCACCCGCTTGTTTTTCGTGGCATTTGGTCGTCACTAGGTGGCGCTATAGACATGAATGCAGGTAAACATGTGTAACATCTTCTGAACGGCGTGTTTGATTTCCATGAAATTTGGGTATAATGAACTTGCAAGATAGGCAAAGGACTGACAGGATTTTGCTGGTGTTGGCGAATCATGGAGACGCATTTTTAATCAGGAAATAGTAATTCTATTTTGCTGAACTTGAATATAACATTGCCAGTGTTATAATTCACATCCCTTGTAAGCCAAATAGCCATTTCTTTCAAATATATGAAATTCTCATGACTTTAGTCCAATATCTACAATTCCCAGGCCACATCTGAGGATTTTGCTTCATGTAGTTTCGTGATATTGTTCATCATTGGGTGGCACTATAGACAGTAAACTTATATAGCACAATTTATTGGCATTTCATCTGTTCGTGAAGTACTACTGCCAGCGTATTAAATGCCAACACATGGATACTACTAGCATTTGAAAAAACTTTGCTAATGTTATTTTCGTCCAACTCCCGTGACGGAAATGACATAGAAATTTTTTTAAAAGACCCAGTATTACAGCATGGGTGATGTCATACACTGACAATGGTACAGATACATCAATACAATTGGCCTAATTGCACTGAGCATATGCAAGTGCTTGTCTTACAAGAAATGTCTTGTATATATACAAAATAGATTTTGACTGAAAATTGACATAAAGCAACTCAAACGTTGCTAATGTCATTTGTGTTTTGTCCAGCTGAATTAAAAACGGTACAAAGAATTGACAGGGGTACCTGTTCATTTTCAAAATATCATAAACAAACAATGTGCTCTGTACCTTACTATCTTAAACATGTCAATGAATTGCACAAGATTATTATCAGACAGACAAAGGATTTCAAAGGACTTAAATTTTGTTGTTTTTTTATTGAAATTGAAGGGCCATCTCTCATACGGATTTTGCAGCCCATCAACATCATGCTTGATTTTTATCTCATTATACATTCTTTACAATTACTAATTTTATCGACAATATGGTTTTAAAATGGATTTAAAGGACATTGATGATGTTATCGATGGCATATACATGTGGCTTAGGGCATAGTCCGCTAAATATAGGCTACATCAACCCCTACTTACATACATAACTAAAATGCAGCCAGAGAAGATATGATGCCATCAATATTGTCAGTATGGAGAATTGCAAGGATTCAAGTGAGCTTGAAGTCCGGCCCTTTTGGTCAAATAGACATACTGTTACGCCGATATTCTGCCTTGCCTTTCAGGCCTCATTTTGTAAGCCTGTATGTTGACCATTCAGGTAATAAAACCTGTAATGGTTGACTTATTGCATAATGCACTTTACACAAGTGGACTAGTAGACTGCTTGTGTCAACCAAGTAAACACTTATTTCCAGAATCAGTGCTACTTCTCTCTCCATTACCGTACTGATATAATAATTTGATCCTGTTCCCAATTACATTTCTTTATTCTCCAGTGGCTGTGCAGCCCTGGGCTTCCAGATATCTGGGGATGCATTCTGGTCAATTTTCAATGAATACAATCACAAATTAGCACTCCGTCAATGCTCAATTTTTATGTGAAGATCCCCAGAATTTATTTGAAAATCGGGGTGTGAAATTGCACATACCGTTGCATTTTTTCAGCATGGTTACAAATGTTGATAATTATGTTCTGAACTGAAAAAGTAGAAAGATTTTTGAAGTGGAGCTTCTACATACCTGCTATATGGCACATCCTACCTGGAAAAGTTTTACATGTATATCTAATTGAAGTAATCCAGTGGAACCACTGATGATTTTCCAATAATAGAGAAGAAAAGCAACTCCGAGTAGGGATGACAATTTCATTCTGCATATTTCGCTATTAGTTATAGCATCTACAGCAGTGAACAAAGTTACAAACAGCTCCATACGCACAGTATATATACAAGACATAATGTGATCTTAGCCAATACACATTTATGAATAGGTAAACCAGTAAATTATGTCGGTCAGGTTGGACGGATTTTAAAATGCTGTCATTTTCAGAAATTGTTAAATGTTAAGCGATAACCTGATAGCGATCTACAAATGGTGTGATTCAGGTGATGAAAACAATACATAATCTGCTTATTTGGCAAGAGCCAAGTAAACTGTACACAAATGAATAAAGTATGGCGATATACCTACATTGAATATTTCTACATGTCATGAAGTTTGGATAAGACTGGCATTTTAAGATAATATAGGTATAATTTTCTTGACAATCCACATCAGAATTGATGAAAACCTACAAATGTTGTAACTCGCATGTTTCGTAATTGTATATTCCCATGGGAGTTACAACATTTGTAGAGTGTATTGTATCACCTGAATCACACCATTTGTACATCACTGTCAGGTTATCACTTAACATTTAACAATTTCTGAAAATGACGGCATTTTGAGATCTGTCCAACCTGACTGACATAATTTACTTGCTTACCTATTCATAAATGCGTATACTATTGGATAAGATCACATTATGCCTTGTATATATATTGTGCATATGAAGCGGTTTGTAACTTGCTCACTGCTGAAGATGCTATAACTACATGTAATAGCGAAATATACAGAATAAAATTGTGATCCCTACTTGGAGTTGCTGTTCTTCTCTATAATTGAAGTAAAATGGTGTGTTCTGGTGCATTTTGACAGAATATTTAGACTTTGAAGATGATATGTAATGATGCCCAAAAATGAACTGAATTTTCCAGGTCATCTGTCTGCCGGTCTGTCTCTCGGCCCATCTTTCTTGTCATACCACATATGCAGCTGGTGATGGATCAGAAGCCTAATGAAATTAACTGAACTTCACCTGTATTATCGAGGTCGAATGTAGCATTAGCAATAATTTTTACCCCTCGGCCATTTTGGTCTCGGGGTATTGTCGCCATGTACGCCCGTCTGTCCGACCGTCCGTCCGTTACCGCATTTTAGGCAAACCCACTGGAGACACAACCACCAAATCTCCCCTCGGCCCATATCTTACAGAGTTATGCCCCTTTACAGATATAATTTTTTCTATTTCTGTCCTATATGCCCGAATGTAACCAACTACTGGTATATCTTGATCATCCCGCATAGAACTATCTCTTCCTCAATTCACAGTATACATGAGTCTCAATCACTTGGGGAAAGCCGAGGGGTTTTGATTAGATCAATCTCATGTTAAAGGAGTGAAGATAGGCTCTTCAAATTCATAATACTTGTGCAATTGGTGACGGACTAGAAGCCTATCCCGGTTGACTGAACCTATTTCTCAAGGTTATATACTGTGTATTATCATATAACATTAAATATAGCTAGGCATTCTAAATTGATACCACATATGCAACTGATGATGGACCTGAAGTCTATGAATAGGACTGACGTTACCTATTTTCTCAAGGTCAAAAACTATGTTAAGTCCCATGTTAACTGCCAACATACACTTCAAATCATTTTGTTGTGGCTGTGGTTTCCTTCCAGAACAATTTATCGAATTTTGCACGTGTTCCAACAGCTTCATGCTTCAACAGTAACTTAAACCATGCTGTATCGGCTGAGCTGTTGAAACGCCCTCCATTTCCTAGCTCTGACATACTGCATCACTGTGGAAATATGGGTACCATGACAGAGTGATAGATCACACAGCCAGTGAAGGTTCCAGATTTACATTGAATGTCGTTGTTGCCTAAGTAGTATTAGCAGCATTTTACAGCAACAAATCGCTGACTTACAGTGAAAAATTATAGTGAAAGTTATTTATTTTTTGTTGTTTGGCATTTTTATTTGCTTGCATTGTTGCAGATAGAATACAAAAGCCCAATTCATACAATCAGGAATAAAAAGGGGGTTAAAATCTTTATGTTCAAACTTTCGTAGGAAATATAAAAGTGGCAATTTGGAAATTTATTTTTATTTTATTTTTTAATGTCGGTGGGCCCATGAAACGCAACATAAAGATGGTGTTGCCTCACACTGGGTTTCGACCATTGGTGAAGAAATCCCTTCTCAGAGGCACTTCTACCAGGGATGATTCCCGATTGCTCATCCTCCAGGGATATGTGCCCCAACCTCTGTCCCATCATAAACACAATTGCCAGCCCTAATAGGGAGTGGGACCAAATTGGGGAGATATAACGCCCTGCGAGTACCAAATTATGTGTTACAAAATTATCTGGGGTCTTCGCCCGTGTTTCACACGAGCTTTCATTGTTGAGGGAAACTACACACTTCGTCATTCTAGATCAGCTAATTGGCGATGAGGCAAATATTTTGGAAACCCGTTAACCAAATGAAGATGCTTCCCATCTACCAAAGAAACAGTAATATATTATGTAAGAAGATAGCCAGTTATCTTGTGGATAATGCTACAAAATGTGGTTCACAAATTATATTCATACATGTATAACTCGAGTAATGCCTCAGTTCACATTATGTATATATATTTTTTAAATCTGAATAGTCGAAAGGACTAATTTACATCTTGCGATTAAGAAAAGATGGACGCTATTTTCACAACCTTATTGACCATCAAGCACATTGTTCAGGTCTCGTTTCTTTCCTTGCTAGATTGGAAGTCTGTACACCATCATATACCCTATGTACATTCGAACATCTCTGTATCTTCATATACCCAATCTAAAATGAAAACATTCGGCGGTTTGGGCAGTTTGCTGGCATTCGGCAGTTTGCTGCCATTCGGCTGCTTCTCGCATCAGAAAGTTGAACAATAAAATATATCCGACTACCATTTGACCGTCAACTGCCATTCGGCTGCTATTCATCCAGATAAAATTATGATGTCCATGCAGATCTTTCAAAAGTTTCATCACTATTTGCAGGATTTCTTCACTTTGTTTCTCCAAGGGACATTGTCTAGATGAAATATATAACTGACCGCCATCTGCCCTTCAGCACATTAGAAAACAAAACATTATTTATTCTACTGCTATTTATATAGATAAAAATCTAGATCTTACATAAAAATGTTCTTTTTTAATATTTCTTTATTTACTTATTCATATCCAAGGGACGTCAGGATCGAAACACCAAGTCTCGTAACACGAAGTATTATTTGTATTAATTTATTTTATTATTTTTAAATATTTAATTTCCCCAGGCTTAAGCTGACTTCCAATAGAACTATCTCTGGTTAAATTTATAATACAAAACTGCAGAAATATTTTCTGAAAACAAAGCTTCAGTCGCCAAACAGCAGCGCAAAAAGATTCAATCCGACTTTAATAGCATCACAACAAACGAAATAGCTTTTCTAAACAAATGCTCGGTTGATCCCTTCCATACGCATTAACTAGACGCCAAAGCGGAGCATAACGGTGCAGGTTGCTATATATTTTATCATTTTAATAAAATAATTTCCAACTTATTCTTGATTCAACGTCACATGATCTGTCTAAATCAACATGGAAACAGACTTTCAAATAAGCAAAATATCAGGTCCTACTCGATACCCAAGTAGTAGTAAGAGAGTATTTGCACTCACAGTTCAAGTACGATAGTTCCGGCACCAGTCGCGGAGCATGCGGAGCTCACGATGACGTCACATCCGGTCACCTGACATCCGGGGCATGTATTCTTCCGCGGTCTGGCGGTGATGCGGTCGCGGGAAGAAGCCTCGGCGTACAGAAAGTAGGCTCATGTCAAGGGACGCGGGACGTTGCTTTTCCCCCCGATTCGCATATAACGTCACTATGACGTCACATCCGGTCACGCGACAATCGGGTCACAGGTCTCATCCGGGTCAAAGATCACTTCCGGTCACCTGACGGTCCAGCAATAAGGCTGAGCCCCCAATGACTCCCAATGTGAATCTCCCGGAATGCATGTATGGTCCCCGACAATATCGCCAGCACTATGCCCAGCCTAAATGGCAAGTGGGGAGCCTTCAGTTTCTCCATACAGGTTTCCCCAAAACCGTATCGACACAAAAAATACATGAAACCATGGGAAGTTAGACTTATGGTAATAAACATAACCTATAGGTGTTGTACGATGTTGTTATGAGTCTAGGATCAGTGCGTCCCCAGGGTCGAATGTTTATTGTCCAGTTAGCACAACGTAACAAATATGGCGAATTTCAACATGGCGGCCGCACAACGTTCGTCCTTCGTACGATGACCGAAAGGACGACAACTCTGACGGGGCGAACCCTCTGTGGCGCAAATTCCCGGTGATCTCCCCCGATTCGCATATTTGCATCAATACGAGGAATCGTGTTTGGGGTATACGGGTGGTCATTTTTTTCTTGTGGATTTTACTATAGGTTGTGGGATCTTGTTTCCTTCGTCTTGTTTTCTTGAGCTGTAGAACATAATGGGAGGAGTCTAGAAGCTAAGCGGTGAAAGTAGCTAAAAGTTCACGGAGGTCTGATGTCGTGGATAGGCCCATACTGGCTCAGTGGAAAATGTTGAACCTAATGAGAATGAGGTATGGGTTGAGGGATCTTATTTTTCACGTCTCCCCACGTAGAACACGATGGGCGGGGTCCCGAAGCGATTGGTTGAATTTTTTTTGAAAAAGTCACTGTGCATGCGTAGTGAGTAAACAGCGCTGGGTGGACGTTTTGGGGGCGAGAGGGAATCCTAATGGTCCGATTGGGTCGAGTAAGGTATCATTGTAAAGCGTACGTGAAGGAGCATCAGACGGGAGGGGTGGGACGTGGAACTGGCGTCATTCTGCGCATGCGCAGTAGACAAAGGGTATGGAAATAGACGTTTTGGGGCCGAGAGGGGCCCCTAGTGGTCCGATTGGGTCGAGTGAGGTATTAATGTGTAGCATACGTGAGGGAGCATCCGACGGGATGGGGTAGACGTGGAACTGACGTCATTCTGTGCATGCGCAGTAGACAAAGTGTATGGAAATAGATGTTTTTTGATCGAGGTGGGCCCCTCATGGTCCGATTGGGTCGAGTGAGGTATCCGTGTGAAGCACTCCATCAGGGCGATCAAGTCATGGGTGGGTGCATGTAAAATTAGGATTTGTCCTGAAAATATAAAAAGCGGAACGCGAACTTCATGCCCAAGCAAGGGAGTGAATGAGGCGTGCCCAGCGCCTGTCTTAACGCATGGACGCACAACGATGGTGCGTGAGTGAGTGAGCGAGTGAGTGGATGAGTGAGTGAGTGAGGGTGAGTGAGTGATCATATATGGTACACGACGCATTCGGACCACAGATAGTCCATTTCTACCCAAACACCTTCCTTCACACACAGTTCCACGTCACACCCATCCAGTCGGATGCTCCCTCACGAGTGCTTCAGTAGGACACCTCACTCGACCCAATCGAGCCAATAGGGGCCCCTCTCGCCTTCAAAACTCACTCGAGCCAATAGGGGCCCCTCTCGCCTTCAAAACTTTCACCCATCTCTATATTTAGGCCTACCCACTACGCATACGCACGGAGACTTTTTCAAAAAATTTCAACCATCGTGTTCTACGTGGTGAGACGTGAAAAACAAAATTCCACAACCCATACCGCAATGAACATGTGTGGGTTTCCCATTAGGTTCAACATTGTCCACTGTGCCGGTATGGGCCTACCCAGACCTCCGTGAACTTTTAAAAAAAGTTCACTGCTTAGCTTCTAGATCCCTCCCATCGGGTTCTACAGCTCGAGACGAAGAAAACAAGATCCTACAACCCATAGTAAAACCCACAAGAAAAAAAAATGACCACCCGTATAGATGCAAATGTGCGAATCAGAAGAGATCACCGGGAATTTGCGCCACAGAAGGTTCGCCTCGTCAGAGTTGTCGTCCTTGTCGGTCATCATACGCCAAGTTGACAATAAACGCTCGACCCTGGGGTCGCACTGATCCTGGACTCGTAATAACAACATCGTACAACACCTATAGGTTATGTATATTACTATAAGTCTTACTTCCCATGGTTTCATGTATTTTTTTCTGCCAATACGATTTTGGGGAAACCTGTATGGAGAAACTGAGGGCTCCCCACTTGCCATTTAGGCTGGACATAGTGCTGGCAATATTGTCGGGGACCATACATGCATTCCGAGAGATTCACATTGGGAGTCACTGGGGTCTCAGCCTTATTGCTGGGCCGTCACGTGACCGGAAGTGACCTTTGACCCGGATGTCACGTGACCGGATGTGATGTCATAGTCACGTCATATGCGAATACAGGGAAAAGCAAGGTCCCGAGTATGGCCCTTGACATGGGCCTGCTTTCTGTACGCGGAGGCTTCTGCTCGCGACCGCATCACCACCGGACTACTTTCTCTCCACGGAGGCTTCTTCTCGCGACCACATCACCGCCAGACCGCATCACCGCGGAAGAATACATGCCCCGGATGTCACGTGACCGGATGTGACATCGTGAGCTCCGCATGCTCCGCGACTGGTGCCGGAACTACTTGAAATGTGAGTGCAAATAATCTTTTACTACTACTTATCTATTAAAAACGAGCGATTTAACGTCACATTCAGCAATAAGGTAAGTAAACAATCTTAAAGTGACAGGCCACACCAAAGACCCGTTGCATACTTTTCTTTTAAATCGATAGCTCTCAAATACTTTAAAATCAAATCTTCCCTCATTCGATTAAAAATATCTAAACTGGCTGCTCGGTAGAAAGAGTCTTCCACATCTTAAAATCTACACTGCTGATCAAAATAGGTCTACAAACATGAAATTATCGCCAGTATCATCCAAACTTTACTGGCTCGGTCCTCATTTGGTAATATTCACTACGGATGTTTCACGTGAAGTATTCAAGCCAAGAGCATGGCTCTCCCAACACTGCGAAGTACTGGCGAATAGACGTCAAAGCCTTCAAAACCTATCGTTTCACAGCTTTGAACACAGTCAATACTCTTCTCAAAGGCGGCCAGCCGAAAAACACGATCAATCGTAGAGTATTATTTTCCATAAATAAAAAACAGATCGCACAATTGCTGCAACAGTTTACCAAGTCACAAATAATGAAATTCAGTCGAGAAGAACTACCTCCTAATATGGATATTCAATTATTGTCACATCAATTGATATAAAATTGTTTGGGTTATTTGAGCTTGTTTATTTGACTGTTCATAAAAACCAATAAATTACTAACTGATACATTTTGTAAAGTAAAGCTCGTGCATAGAATTACAATTACGTGAAGGAGCTCATTATACTACTGTTGTTAAACAATTACCGTACATAATAAATCAATTTAATTTAGCCGTTAACTATCAACAAGAAAGTACTCCTCATTTACTTACCACTCTGGCCTACACGTAAGTCACTCCGCATAATACCTAGCTGAACCGGAACATGAATACAGTATACTTCATCCTCTGTCCTGTGGTTATTATCTTTAGACACTAAAACATAAAATAGCGATTTCTTTCCAAGTTTTCATCGAGAGATTCACTATAATGGCAGAAAATAGGATCGTAACCTACGCTTTACGTGGACCAGTCTTCCATTCAACGCGTTGGGGACTAGCTATGATATTTCTTGCTTACGACATTTATTACTTATGACGAACGTCAAAAATAAATCTAACTTTGACCAACAGGTTGATGCTTCAACGCAATTGAATGTCCCATTTTATCCACAGGCTCTCATTAACACTGGTCCTTCGTGGAAATAAAATCCGAAGTTAGTGGAAACATAGCAGAATGTGTTTAACACACCAGCACAATGGATTATATCTGGATCATATTTTCTCTGTCTAACAGTAGTAGGCATTTTACCCATAGTATCCACAATGTCGGTACAGGAATATGGCAAGCCGTTTTGGTATTTATTCCTTTATTTTTGATATCAAATTTTTTTATTCTGATATCAAAAATCTTTTTTTTGATATCAAAAATAAAAGTTTATTTTTCATATCAAAAATACTATATCAAAAATTAACCATTTCCGGTACAGGACTTCTCCCCCGCTATCTACGGGTTGCACTTCCTGCGCCAAGGAAGGTCATTTGCCCACTGTGATTACCACTGAGGTTATGAAAAAAGAAAAAAAACAGGGGAGACGTGTGGATCATTGCCCTCTTGTTCTGAAGGTAATGGGGCATGCACCTGTGTCCAAGCTGCAAGAGCGCAATGATCCACACGTCTCCCCTGTTTTTTTTCTTCTTTTTTTTCTTTTTTATAAAAGTTTATTTTTCATGCTATATCAAAAATTAACCATTTCCGGTACAGTTCTATAAGGACTTCTCCCCCGCTATCTACGGGTTGCACTTCCTGCGCCAAGGAAGGTCATTTGCCCACTGTGATTTTGGGGACAGCTTCGCAGGTAGAGCGCATTATTTCCGTTTTGGTGTAAGTGGTCCTCTATTTTTGATATCAACAATTATCCGATAGAATATCAAAACGGCGCACATTTATTTTTGATATAAAAAAAAGAATTTTTGATATCAAAAATAAAGGAATAAATACCAAAACGGCTTGCCATACAGGACACCGTATTTACTTACGGAAACCGGATATATCAGGTTATGAGCAGATTTTATATATAAAAGATTTTTATATATTATATATACAGTACACATCTGACAACATGTCACGTTCAACTAACATAACACCAGGTTGTATGTCTGATCAAAATAAAAGCAATACATGTCGGACACGCCATGAAAACAATAAAGACAAAAATCGACCATAGAGGTCCATGTCCCCCGCTAGCAGCACCAGTTATGGTGGATTATATCCACCATAACTGGCGCTGCTGCTGCGGGGGCCATGGACCTCTATGGTCGATTTTTTTTGCTCGATGATATCTCATATCATTGATGAAGAGTGTGATTTGAAAATGGAGATATCGCTGATGAGCTTAACATAATCTAATACAGCAGATGGCACCCATATTGGATCATGCACATCCATTAAACATAATACCAACTGTCCACTCACCAATGTCCATGCACTCCCCAAGTCTGAAATAGATTGGTTGAATCGTTTTAGAGTTATTATCCAGACAAGATCTAAATGCTGAAAATCTAAGATGACTGATGGTGGCCATCTTGGATTACACAGGTAACTGAAAAGCAATGACAACTGTCCTCTCACCAATGTCAAGCCAAACTGCAAGTTTGAAGTCGATCAGTTGAATTATTCTAGAGTTGTTGTCCAGGCAAGATGCAACTGCTTAAAATGCAACATAATCCAATATCGCTCGTAGATGGCAGCCAAATTGGATTATGCTCGTTCATGAAACACAATTCTAACCGGGATCTCACCAAAGTCAAGGGACTCCAAGTTTGAAGTAGATCAGTTGAAACATACTCCAGCTATTGTCCGGACAAGATCAAACGCTTAAAATCCAATGAAATCCAGCATGGCTAATGGTGGCCATATTGGATTAAGCACGTCCTTGAAAAACAATCCTAATCCTCCTCTTAACAATGTCAAGGCACTCCCCAGGTATGAAGTAGATCGGTTGAATCGTTCTCGAGTTAATGTCCGGACAAGATCCAACTGCTTATAATCCAATATGGCCGACGGCGGTCATATTAGATTACGCACATTGCTGAAAAACAATACCAACCGTCCTCTCACCAATGTCAAGGCACTCCCCAAGTTTGAAGTAGATCAGTTGAGTCGTACTCCAGTTATTGTCCGGACAAGATCAAACTGCTTAAAATCCAATGAAATCCAGTATGGCCGATGGTGGCCATATTGGATTAAGCACGTCCTTGAAAAACAATCCTAATCCTCCTCTCAACAATGTCAAGGCACTCCCCACATATGACGGCGGCCATATTAGATTACGCACATTGCTGAATAACAATCCCAACCGTCCTCTCACCAATGTCAAGGCACACCCCAAGTTTGAAGTTGATCGGTTAAATCGTTCACGAGTTATTGTCCGGACAAGCAAATCTTGCGGAATTACTGAACTACGGAACTACGGACACCGGTGTTTCTAAGTCCCTACTAAGTAGCGGGGGACACAAAATTACAAGCCGTCTGGCAAATGGATGGCAAAAGGCCTATATATGCCGATGCTGTGGATTTAGATGGTCAATACTATGACCCACAAGGCTACATTATGCAGAAAACATTACAGAATGAAATCACCATGCGAACGATAAGTTTACTTATCGGATCATACTGTCTCTGGTAACAGGGCTAAGCCACGATGTAAAGATATCGGTACAGGAAACAACATCCTCTCCTGGAGCGGACTTCACGTAAAACCTGCTGTTCAGTACAGTCTGTCAAAAAGGAAACGCTTCATGCAAGCCGACGTTAAATTTCACTATCAATGTCCAACTGACAATACTAGGCTCGGGCCCCGCTATACGCCACACAAACGAAGATTGCTCACAGAACCACTAGATCATACTGTGAACTGGTTCGATTAGCTAGAAATGGATCAAAATACAGTAATCACGCAGGTAATCTAACAATAACTAAAAAGCCAAATCCAACGTTGCACATTCGACGTCAGACACAGAAACAAAACTGCTCAGTTGGTAGATTATAACATAGGCGTGAATTGGAAATATGAACGAAACATAATAAGTCTAATAAAACAAATGCTTAGAATCCAAAACACAATAAAAAATGCCGTAATAAAAGAAATACTTATCCATATTTTGCGACCAGCTATGAACTTTCTCAGTCCAATAAACGACATCAGAAAAGGCACCTGTCGGCAAGTATATTCTCTCTCCAGTGGGAGATGACCAGTCACGATGGAGAATCGACGGGTATGATACCGATATATGGTGGGTGTATGCTGTAAACGTGGACAGGCACAGAAATGTGTGAATAAATGGTATACTACTAGTATGCGCGGTTTGAGCTGGCTGGGCTTCGATGAAGACCCCATTCAGACAAGCCTCTTTTATATGTTACCTCTCCGCCGCTGAACATCATTTGCCTATTGCGCATAAGCATGACATACACAGTCATATTAGCTTTTTCTTATTCCACGGCGCCTACGCACTCATTAGCATATCAATTCGAGCTCCGTACCAATAATGAATATATTTCTGCTCACATGGAAGTGCCTGGAAAGGGATGTTAAAAGGCATATGCCAAATCATACTGGTCAGGACCCATAAAAAATGTTCCTTGTGCTCGTATTGCACAGCGAAAAAAGGACACCTTCAGTGACATGAAGACAATTTATTACCTGTATATGGTGGGATTCTGCTGGTGGACTGTTAGTCCCCGATGTCCGCCCTCTACATGTCTCTCGACAAATAGATGTAGGTTTATTGTTTTGGTGAGAAATATAAGCCGTACGACGTCGGGCATTACAGGTTAGTTTCTCTGAGTATTCTTGCATTTACCAGGCTTACCCCATGTTGAGGCGTTTACTCCATCAGCCGTCCACGATCCTCATCCATTAAGAGCAGATGAGTTGTTTGAGCTGATCTGTCATCACAGCTCCCGGGTTAACGTATCTAATTCCGCTTAAACCGGTGCTAGGGGCCGTGCGAATACTTTATCGTCTCCACATGAACTGTCGCAATAAAAGCGCGGCTGAGATACTAAGGCCACGTCCGAGAATCCACCGCATTCTCGGGTCTGAATGTTGGGTGCCGAGGGTTGCTTTTCTGTAGAGTCATATGGTTGCTTTTTAGTCACCAAATGTCGTCAATTTTTTCCACCTCTTGCATATCGCTCCAATTTATTACCTGTATATGGTGGGATTCTGCTGGTGGACTGTTAGTCCCGAAGCCTGCCCTCTGTACATGTCTCTCGACAAATATATGTAGGTTTATTGTTTTGGTGGGAAATTTGAACCGTACGACGTCGGGCATTACAGGTTAGTTTCTCTGGGTATTCTTGCATTTACCAGATTTACCCCATGTTGAGTCGTTTACTTCATCAGACGTCCACTATCCTCATCCATTAAGATCAGATGAGTTGTTTGAGCTGATCTATCATCACAGCTCCCGGGCTAGCGTATCTAATTTCGCTTAAGTCGGTGCTAGGGACCGTGTGGATACTTCATAGTCTGCACATGAACAGTCCATATAAAAGCGCGGCTGAGATACTAAGGTTACCTCCGTGAATCCACCGCATTCTCGGGTCTGAATGTTGGGTGCCGAAGGTTGCTTTTCTGTAGAGTCATATGGGGGTGAAAATCTAACTACGGGCAAAGTTGGGGTTCCATTTTTATTCAAAACTAGTTTGTGTGGTTTTGCAAAATTTTGTTATTTTCATAAGCTCTGATGATTGGACTATAGAGGCTAACACCGAGCAGAGCTGGAAGTCTGAAACTTTTAGACACACAAGCCTGAGATGGGAATGAACTCCGGTATATCCTCAACTCCGTTACCAGGATATAAACAATAAACATTTTTACGAATACTACGAAGATTAACACGGCCCCCCTATTTTCCAGTAGCCAGACCCCAACTGCATATTTTAACAATGAATGAAAGTCTTTTTACTTGTAGATTTTGGTCATTATGGATTACATAACAAAGCAATACCATGTTTGGGGTTTTTCCCTCGCATAACAACCTTTCTAAAATAAAATTCAGCTGTCTCTTATAATTCAGTTTATTAGTGCATACACGTGTGTATAAAGTGCTAATATCTCATACATATATTTCCAAAGAACTCTGAATCGTCTGCCATGGAAACTGTAATTTATGTCCTGGTAACGGAGTTGAGTCAGGGTAACGGAGTTGAGTAAGGGTAACGGAGTTGATAACAGAATGTCAAAATACATGAAACAATGTTCGTTGACATGATATAAAATAACTTTAATTCCACATGGCAGTGTGACTAACGTCACAGGACCAACGAAGTAGGGTTTGATATGATTTAATTGAGTACTCGAGAGATGACTTGGGGGCCCTATGTGCTACCGTCAGAGAATTTATATGGCAGTCTCTAATTGACAGTGGGTACTATTAACTTTCCCAGATGTCATCACCGGTGAGTCATTCGTTTGATTCGTAATGAAATTTCAAAACCATATGGACGCATCTTTACATGTAACTGGGCATCGATTGACATGAAAACATAAATTGGCATCTATCTCATTTGCATAATAATTGCGACAATCATACGCCTTCTGAACTAATTAACGGTTTATTGTTTTGCTGGAAAAAAAAGCGGCGCTAAATTATGTTAAAATTCATAAGATTATGCGTTTCCAACGTTGAAGAAATTTCGGTTTTCAACTCCACAGTTATCGCGAAAAACGAACTTTTCAAATTAATTTTTAGATAGCTCTTCTCTCCTACTGTTCAGCTTTGCTCTTCAGCCATAGGGTGTTGAAAACAGATGTCTATGACATCTTATCTATTCTAGGTGAAAGTCGTATCGTGTGTCCTCGACATAGTCACTTAAATATGAATGTAGTCTATCAACTCCGTTACCATTGCTTCGAACCCCGTTACTGTTCCTGGGTCACGGAGTTGAGGGTAACGGAGTTGAGAACATTTTATGTTAGTGGAACGTATGTTGAAAAGTACAGCGCCAGTCGATGACCTATTCATCGTACCGACAACATGCAGAGATAGGCTCTAATAAACTACAATATAAATTTCACTAGATCCAGTTACATGTATTGTATTAGAAATGCAGGTAACGGAGTTGAGCATGAAAAAACATACCCTGTTTCTGACACATGGAAATGTCTCATTAAAAAGAAAATGATCAGCGATTACTTACAAAGTGAACCGCCACGATGCTTCCCACACCACGCGGAGCGACGAGTGCACACTAGAAATAAATCTGACGATGCTGCTCCCTAGCGACGGAAGAAAAACCCATCGGGGTAACGGAGTTGAGATGGGGGATGGGGGAAAGGGACAGATTCTTCCACTGGTGCCTGTCGAATACTAAACAAGCTGGCATATTTGTCTGTCCCAGAATAAATAACTCATTATACGTGCTTCAGATATAACAACAACGTTAAAACAAAGTTGAGGTAAATTCTACATTTATTGCCATTCAAAAATAGTGAAACACTGATAGGGACAGCTGTTTTTTCCGGACTCTGCCAACTATGTGGACACTCACACTGAATAATAAAAGCTCGGGTCAGACAAAAATAAGATTAAATTTTCTCTAGACAGTACTAATCACAAACAATAAAAAGGCAGGTATGTGGTGCGCTTTTCTTATCTTAGCCAGAGCTGTGAATTCGGTGGACAGTAAATTTGCCCTTAGTTAGATTTTCACCCATGGTTGCTTTTTAGTCACCAGATGTCAATTTTCCCACCCCTTGCATTTCGCTCCAATAAACGAACTCACACTGGTGAGAAACCATACAAATACACTAAATGCCCATATAGCGCTGTCCAGAAAGGCGAGAAACCATTTAGATGTTCTTTGTGCCCGTATAACACTGCTCATAAAGAGACCCTTAAAAGACACGTACGCAATCATACTGGTGAGACACCATATAGATGCTCTTTGTGTCCGTTTAGCGCCTCCCTCAAAAGAGACCTTAAGATACACGGACGGACTCATACTGGTGAGAAACCATACAAATGTTCCATGTGCCCGTACAGCACAGCTAACAAAGGACACCTTCAGAGATATGAACGGTGAGAATCCATACAAATGTTCTTTGTGTCCGCATAGCGCTGCTCAGAAATGGGACCTTAACCCTATCTGGCCTGGGCTTTTTGGGACCTGTCCAGGCCTGGGGGGGGCCGAAATGGCCCCCCCTAATTATTTTTCTTACCCCTGGAGCTAGGGGGCTGAAACTTATTACACTATACCCTTGGGTCAAGCTCTACCAGAAAATGTAAAAAAATCCAAGATGGCCGCTTTGATGACGTCACAGTGACGCCATTTGGAAAAACGGCATTTTTTGGTCGATTTTTCGGTCAGATTTTCCGAATTTTTTATTTTTGCAATTTCTCCACAAAAACTGCATGAAAAATTAGCAAATATTAATGTGATATGAAATAAAATAGTTTTTGCCCACTTTTCACTGCGGAAAAGCAGAAATTTTGAAGAAATATGACAAAAACATCACTTTTCTGGTACACCACATAGCCGCCATCTTGAATTTACCCATGATCCTCTGCTCGGGGGGTTATGAAAATAGGCTCAAAATGACCCCAATAAGACAAACGATAAAGTCACGGAGTTTCAGCTCCCCATTTTTTGCCGGTCCGGAGATAGTGCAGAAAGTTTGGTAGGGGGGGCCATAATGGCCCCCCCCCCCCAGGCCAGGTAGGGTTAAGATACACGTACGGATTCATGCCGGAGAAAAAAACATACAGGCGTTCTTTTTGTCCGTATAGTACTGCTAACAAAGCAGTCATCACGAGACAGGATCGAACGCATACTGCTGAGAAACCACACAGATGTTCTCTGTGCCCGTTTACTGGTTATATGGAGGATTACTGGAAATTTACAATATAACCGATGTAAAGAATTTTACTTGATTGCTAGCAGTTTATCTCGTCAAATATGCCACTTGGCATTTTTTCTCTTGTGGGCGATTTGGAGGGTAACACTGCGCCTAAATATTTTCGTTATCCCTTGAACCAGAGAGATTAAACTTACTGTACTATATATTTAGGTCCAACTCACAATGTGTCCGTCTTAGCGAAGACTAGACGTATGTGAGCGTGTGGGTGGTTTTGCATGATCATTAGTGTGGGTTATTGTAGGTCAATCTAGCTATCCCTTTCACACTATCCATGAGCAGGGAGTAGAATATAAAAGGGGAGTTCTGGGCCAGGGAAGCCGGGGAAGCCGATGACGTCATAATGGCGATATCTCGGGAACTAAGACGGATAGAGACTCGCGGCTTAGGGCGTCGTATTCCTCTCATATAGATGCACGATAAAATTCCTATACAGTTTTATCGCCCGGCGTTAACTTTCGCCGCAATTAGACGATAATCGGTATCACGTGATTCGGCGATTTCTCGCGAAATAAGCAACATACGCGCACGCTGTTTGCGGCGTTGTATTCCTCGTGTAGGGATCTACCGTAAAGCTTCAATACGAATTTATCGTATCTCCGTAAGTTTCGCCTCTATTCGGCGTCGGAATACGCTCTGTTTACTTACTTAACCGGACATGGAATGCGTCCATGTGAAAATTAGGTCGACCGTCACATGGTCAACTGATAAAATGACCAATGCGTATATAAAGACTTCTCATGCGCTTCTCACTTTATTCTACGACTGTCGCACCTGTAAAAGCCAATATGTATCGACTAAATGAGTAATCTATACATTCAACTGAGGGGTGAAGGAAATTCTCCTCAAGTAACATTTCAACCTATACGACATAATGGGCAGATTATAAAACCTGATGGTGTTGCCATACGACTGACGAGAGATGGGTGGTTTTCATTCAAACAATTCCTGCCTAGAGTGGATAGAATGATTCAGGCTAAAGAGACGGTTGAAACTCCATTCAAGCTGCAAGATAATATATATATTAGCACTGCAGCATACGAAGGGGAATGGTTCGTCCACATAAGAGAGTGGTTCCTAAAATCACCACCCAGCGAGTTGAAACCAGGTCGGAACGGACACATGCTGAACACGCAAGGCTGGGATATGTTGAAAAAAACTCATTCCTATCATTGAGACCAACGTGATTGAAATAGAACAGTGTCCCGTCAGCAACGAATTCAACAAGTCTATCACAGGACCAATTCTCCCACCTAAACCAGTTGGATCTGCCGCGAGTGATCTACCGAGCGAGAATTTGGTGAATGATAATGGTGGATATTCATACGATGAAGCGGACGACGTCTCTATGTGCGACATTTTACACCGCAACCAAATGGAACAGTTGCATTGTGACACGTGCAATCCTATGGGGGCGGGATTACTTCACTGGTGAAAACTCGAACAATGTGAACATTAGAAGAAAGACTAAACCGTTGTATAAACTGTGTGTCCGCCATACCTCGGCAAACACCTCTTCATGACATTCTATGTTGTTATACCTATATCATAACTCTTATGAGAGAAATTTTTGCATTCCTTTAGAAACCGTTGAACGCATCATGTCGGCAGGAGACAATCTTGACTATGTAGATATGTGGATAAAATTTTATCGAGACCAGAGTAGGGCTCACCTAAAGGAGGAAATTTGTGTGATTGGGGGACAGAGAGTGCATTCACCTCCAAACTCTCTTAATATTGCACAAGGCAACAGTACGGTGAACTCCACTAACAAATTACGTACAAGAGAAATGACAGTTGAACTAATTTCACCGGCACAGCGAGTTGTAGAGCAGGCTAAAGCAGAACTCTGTAGACAGCGTCACAAAGTAAGCGTGCAAGCGCCAGTAAAGGGAACGCGGAAAGAGGAGGAGGAGGAGGAGGAGGAGGAGGAGCAGGAAGAGCAGGAGGAGGAGGAAAAAGAGGAGGAGGAAGAGGAGGAAGAGGAAGAGCATATACCGTATAGTATAAAGTATAGGGAGAAGCGATATTAGAATTAATCTACGTTTTGGCAGAGAAGCGTCAACATGACAAACAAGTGTACGGTGTGTCAGAATACATTCTCGCGTCCAGATAACCTGATGAGACATCAACTTATACACCAACAGGAGACTCAACCGATAAAAGCAGAACATCCGTATAAACGTACTCTCGAGACTTCATCTATGGCTCTTTCAAGAGCATCACAACATCCATTTACTATGATCGTCAGCGGCCCGACTGGTTGTGGAAAGACATCATGGGTGATGAAATTTTTGGAATCTGCTAATATCCATCCCTCCCCAACACGCATCGTATGGTGTTACAGTCAATGGCAGTCAGCCTATGAATCTACAAGTCTGAAAAATGTAAACTTCCTCCCCGGCATACCCCATGACATAGGCGAAGAGTATTACTTCGACCCCGGCCAAACCAACGTTATTGTTCTGGACGATTTGATGGGTGAGGTAAAGCGCGAAGAAAAAGTTGCCGACCTATTCACCAAAGGGTCGCATCACAGAAATTTGTCCGTAATTTATCTGACTCAGAATCTCTTCCCTCGAGGCAAGACATCTCGAGATATCACGCTGAACTGCCAGTATTTCGTTCTATTCAATAATCCTATTGATAGACAGCAAATTAGCACGTTCGGGAGACGGATCTTTCCTCGGGATACGACACATTTAATGGCAAAATTTCTCGAAGTCACATCTCGTCCGTACGGATATCTGTTCATCGATTTAAAACCCCATACAGCGGAAAATGACAGACTGTCTACCAATGTAATATCAGGCGATGAGGAACTCGTGAAAGAGGAAGAACTGCCACCTCATCCAGCCCCAATTCCTAATCCATCAACTCAGATTCAACGCATACCATCTCACGATCCGACATGGTCCGCTAAGAGGAATGAACAAGTGGGAGAGGGATTATATACGAAGACGGATCCACCGTGGTTCAAACGGAATGAAAATGATGACGAGTCCCAGCAGACGCAGATGATCCATAGAAGCGGGAATGAAATGGAACGACGAAAGAGAAAATACCGTTCAGATGACGAACTCAACCATTCTGGGGAAATAGATCTACCTACCCACTTGCGGAAACGGGTTAAATATAACGTGTGGAAAAACATGTTCGGTAAACCTATCGCGAGAGATTGTAGGGTTGACATTGACGAGAGAAAACAGCGATATACAAGCCAAGGTTACGACGAGGATGAGTCTGGTGCAAATGCTATGGAGGATTATACTCCAACGATGATGAAGACTTTACGTCAAAAATACTGCAATCTCCTCGTGAACATGCAAAAGCTACAAATCGATTATATTCATAACGAGATCTTGAAAACAACGAGGCGTCTGCAAACGATATACGACATAGACTACGAGGAAGCACTCAGACAGACGATTAAGATGCGGAAATGCTTATTCGATAAGTTGATTGATGACGGTGATAGCGAGGACTCCGAATAAAGACCCCAGTGGAAATATTCGTACATAAACATTGAATGGAAGGCTAGATGTCGAAATGATACCCACAATGGAGATGTATTTTATATACATGTAAGCAGTTTTCGTTCATTATTTGTGCAGTGCTATGATGAATAAAGCGATTATTTAGTAATCTTTGTATTGTCTTGTCTCTATTTTATACTAGTCATATAATTCCTCCTCCTCCTCCACCACACACACACACACACACACAAACCCTCCTCCTCCTCCTCCTCCTCCCATAAAAGAGTACATAAAAAGACAAGGCAACGATATACTTTGACATTTTTTATTGATCCACGAAGTATAAATGCGAATTGTTCCTTTTTCAAGCAATGTCACAGATTTTCCAAGTATATGGTTTCATGTTCTTTGCATGTATCGTCCTCTTACGAGTCGATGAACATAAAAATATATACAATCATTTCACTGGTACTCGTTCACTCTCCATTGTCGTGACCCCGTCTCAGCGTCTATCATATATTCACTCGCGTAACGGATAACGTTCAAGGCTTTCTCAACGTCCTCTACACAGTTTTCAAATTTGACCACATAGTCAGGTCCAAAGTCTGTCCGTCTTTTGTTGGATGAATGTTGTTGCGCCTATTCTCATCCGTCTTCCAGCGACGAACATGAATTTTATCCTGTCCTCGGTAGAAGCTGTAACTCAAGTACACGTCTTCTGACAACGGTAAAGGTTCGGCATTGTCTACGCGTTTCACTATCAGGTCGTCGATCGTAACGATATAGTCCGTCAACTTCATCCAACCTTCCCGCGATAAACGTATTGTTTTTATATGGGGCAAAGGGTCGGAGTCGGCTACATCTATACTCTCGGTAATATCTATGCAGGCGTGCCCTTTAGAGGTTCCCACATTGACGAAGACATTGTACCCCAAATGGAACCAGTCATGAAGATGTATCCAACATCAACGATAGAAGTCTTCTTAAGTTTAGGCTGTAGCAGTTGGGCTAATGTAATGTTGCCAGTCTCCTGTAGAGCTTCCACAAACGCATAAAAGGCCTTCGGACCTCGTTTAGGTATCAAGTTCAACAAATGCCGCACTCGACTACTCGTTGTCTTCTCAGTCATAATGTCTTCGTACTTTTCCATCGTTAATATCGTATTTCGTCTTAGCGAATCACATATTGCGGACATACATGTTATCTTTTTGATGAGAATCAAAAGATTTTCGCGAATTGCTTGTCGGTGGACCTCTTCCATCGTGTTATCGGTGACGCGTTTGAATAGTAGCGACAGTATGATACGTTAAGGCTATTCGTCTTTATATATGAAATATTGAGGTGATAATGACGTATGACTGTCAAATGGGCGCATTTATGATGACTTTCCTATTTTATCGACGTCACTTCCGGTCGACCTAATTTTCGCGTGGACGCATTCCATGTCCGGTTAAGTAAGTAAACAGAGCGTATTTCGACGCCGAATAGAGGCGAAACTTACGCAGATACGATAAATTCGTATTGGAGCTTTACGATAGACCCCTACACGAGGAATACAACGCCGCAAACAGCGTGCGCGTATGTCGCTTATTTCGCGAGAAATCGCCGAATCACGTGATACCGATTATCGTCTAATTGCGGCGAAAGTTAACGCCGGGCGATAAAATTGTATAGGGACTTTATCGTGCATCTATACGAGAGGAATACGACGCCGTAAGCCGCGAGTCTCTATCCGTCTTAGTTCCCGAGATATCGCCATTATGACGTCATCGGCTTCCCCGGCCCAGAACTCCCCTTTTATATTTCACTGCAGGGTGATAATATATACGGTTTCGTACAATGGATGACTTATTTTCTGTCTCTTTTTGCCGCCTTTCAGAGCAGAGAGCATTATAGTGTGGTCTTTCACCAGAAGGGTTTATTGTATTCTGCAGGTATCATTTCCGGTTAACGGTGTATGAGTCAGAGTGTGCTATTTCTTACCACTGTGGCTTATTGTACATGCTGTAGGTCAATCTAGGTATCCTCTTCAGACTATTTATGAGCGGGTTGTCAACGTGGTGACTTATTTCAGGCCTCTCTACCTCTTCTTTCTGGTTAGTAGTATATTACTAAACTTCTATATTTCTTTCAGTATAGAAACATACGAGCAGAAGTACTCAGCTAAAACACAAAGGTCACATCACGTTACCAATGTGTTGTGACTTGGTTCCGTTAGAATAAAGCGTTTCGACAAAGTCGTCAATGTATTGAACCTGGACGTATAATTCTGCTGTTTTGACAACGTGACTGGGCAATGATTATTTTAACGTTCGGTCTCCGGCGTTTTCACGTATAATATCGTTCTATTAGCGTTTGGAACTCGTTTCCATCCCGTTCTAAACGCGTTTTATATTCGTTTCGTTTGCTTCTCAAAGAACTCGTTTATACCTCCCAAATGCGTTTAATCATCCGTAGGTTCATTTATCTTTCGTTTCGTTTCGCTTGAAAAGCGTTTCGCGAATGCGTTCGAAACGCGTTTTATTGTTGTTATTAAATAAACATTACCGTCCATACGGTTGCTTTGTCGGGCGCATATACTGTTTGGTCGGTGCTATATATTTGTACAAAGAATGCCCCCAACCCCATTCCTTCGACCAACAAGGCAACAACCGTAGGCGAAATAAAAAAACGCGCAACTATTGGTTCCTGTGACAAATTCGTGGCAATACACAACGATGTGACCCTCTCAAAATGGATGCTCGCCCCACACGAGATACATAGTGAATGGACCCCAAGAATAAGCATTTAAATTACAATATACGCCACAGATGTTTATTTCATAGCACAGGGAACAATAATAGCGGCTGTGGAAAACCCCGACACGATGGCTTCTTGGTCTGGTTTGCACGATTTGAACGATAGGGAAACCGTTTTCATGACACGTGTTTCTAAACTCGTTTCGATCAGAGCAAACGCGTTTGATAAAGGAAACGAGTTCTGATAAACGAAAGATTTATGCCATCGTAAACGATATTGAAAGCGTTTCGTTTCCTATAATCGTTAGGAACGCGTTTGTAATGCGTCTACATTTAGTTCCGTTCGGTCAAACAAAACGAAAATAAGCCGACGCCGAGCGCTTTTATCCCGTGTTTGTAATAAACGGCACCTATGAGGCGCCGTTTGTGACAATATTGTCAACGACAAATATATAGAGTTAAAACCAAAATATAAAGTCGCCGTTTGTGACAATATTGTCAACGACAAATATATAGAGTTAAAACCAAAATATAAAGTCGCCGTTTGTGACAATATTGTCAACTACAAATATATAGAGTTAAAACCAAAATATAAAGTCGCCGTTTGTGAAAATATTGTCAAACACATATATAGTTAAAACCTTTGTAAATATATATATAAAACGAAATAAATAGGGCCTATATATAAAGTTTTTTTTTTTTATTTTTATAAATATTTTTTTAACCATAAATAACGATAGGAAGTTAAAACGTTAAATGTAACGTAAATATAAAGTACACGAACAAACTTAAATATAAAGTAGAAACAGGATATGCCCAAAGGAAGCTGCGCAATCGATGTGCGCGCGCGTGATACTGGTTAATCAAAACTGCAACTGGGTTCTGAAGCGAAACTATGACAGCGGTGAAAGCCACTCGCATGTCCCAGATGTGGCGAATCAAACAATAAGATCACGTACCTGAACATATTTCAGCTCACTGCCATTATAATTTAGTAGAGGCCTATTCCAGTTTTCAACAATTACTGTTGTCATTTACAATCGTACTTCAGAGTTATCACATCAATTAGATATAAGTACATCTACTTATAAATCAACATAAGATATCCTAGCCTGCAGCCAATATCATAGCCTGTCCCTTTGATGTTCAATCCACGATTCCGCTGGCCAAGTCGCTGGTTGCTTTTTGCCGCATAAAAACATCAACAGAAGTTGAAATAAAACATGCGCAATAACGATGTATTAATTATGCGCAGCACAAATATTAGGCAATTTGAAATCATACTGAATATGAGCATATTTCATTGATCAGAATATGACCATTCATAGCTTAGTTATAGGATTTGTAATTATATTGTCGTTTTTGTATATTTTATCGTTTTTCGATAATTTCCGCATTTCCAAACAAGACGAATTTTTGTACTTGGTATACGTACAGCGAATGTGGAAACTAATGGCTCATGAAGAATACTAGATTGGCCTTTTTTCACTTTTGCGCTGCCTCGAAGCTGTTACTTGTAACTAAGGAATCAGTCGAAGCCGTTTTACCCCTGCGTGCTAATCGCTAATTGATCTTCAATACGCGTGGGGTTCTTGACGGGCATCGGTATTAACCCTATTATATACGCTGACGAGTGAGTGAAAAGGGTTTAACGTCGCTTTCAAAATTTTTTCAGCTATATCACGACGGGGAAGGGAAGGGAGGTGAGTGGGAGGGGTGTGGTTAACTACTTGTAACCGAGCAGATCTAATGCTGCCATTTTATACTGCTGTCCCACCGAAATATCATTCCGTAGGCAAACATGACACCCCACTCAGTCACATTATACTGACGCCGTCCTTGTTCTATCCTCTTAATACTGAGCGTAAGCGAGGAAGCAACAAGTTCCATTTTTCAAGTCTTTGGTATGACCCGGCCAGGGATTGAACCCAGTACCTAGCGCTTACGAATATCAACAGCTTATTTATTCTTCTTACGTTATACTAACTTAAAACCTAAAAAGTTTGAGATCAAGTAAGCGTATCATGCTATAATAAATGATCTCGATAATGAAAACGAGGAACGGTGAACGCAACAGTACAATCCACACTGGTGGTTCCCACAGTATACGCCATGGTTCTTTCATAATGTGAGAGCGGTACGTTTGATGATACCAGCATAGTGCAACCGGTTTCCTCATGACCCATTAGTTTCCACATCCGCTGTACTTATACCAAGTTCCCTGCAAATTTTTGTCTTGTTTGGAAACTCCGAAATTATCGAAAAACGATAAAATATACAAAACGACAATATAATTCCAAATCCTATAACTAGGCTATGAATGATCATATTCTGATCAATGAAATATGCTCATATTCAGTATGATTTCAAATTGCCTAATATTTGTGTTGCGCATAATTAATGCATCGTTATTGCGCATGTTTTATTTCAACTTCGGTTGATGTTTTTATGCGGCAAATAGCAACCAGCGACTTGGCCGGCGGAATCGTAGATTGAACATCTAAAGGACAGGCCGTGATATTGGCTGCAGGCTAGGAGTGAGTGAGTAGGATTTAACGTCGTTTTCAACATTGTTTCAGTCATATCAAGACGGTGCCTACATATGCCAGAACACGAGAGTATCCACAGTTCCTATTATTCTGGACATTGATCAGCCCAGTCAGTACAGCACCCGGTCACCCATCCACTGCAGGCTAGGATATCTTATGGTGATTTATAAGTAGATGTATTTATATCTAATTGATGTGATAACTCTGAAGTACGATTGTAAATGATAACAGTAATTGTTGAAAATTGGAATAGGCCTTTACTAAATCATTATGGCAGTGAGCTGAAATATGTTCAGGTACGTGATCTTATTGTTTGATTCGCCACATCTGGGACATGCGAGTGGCTTTCACCGCTGTCATAGTTTCGCTTCAGAA